>JAQJVL010001977.1:0-131630 GCA_035578905.1 Stictocephala bisonia | reverse complement strand
GAAACCATTACACTACAGCGAACTGAGTTGATGTCATATAATATTCTTCATTTTCTTGAAGTAATTATTGACATACAGTTCCATTAGAGTGGATGACGGAGAATAAACTCAACGTTCTTAAACTTACTCCACTACTAAGATCTTCGGACTAACAACTAGTCCATCTCGATTCTAATAAACTAAAATATGTTCGATACATTTCCGAGGTACACGAGACCCACTGTGAAAATCGTCAATAGATCTTGAAATATAAATTCATCATGGAAAATTAACTATAGCAGATAGACAACAACTCATAAAGGCCTAGTTGTTGTTATTCTGCTGATTCCAATGTTATACTTAATTGGAATACCCGTAACAAATTTATCTTCTGACGTTGGTGATTTTATAAAATGACGTAGGCCTATTTCATACTCAAGGCAGTCATCAATTGATTCCAAAATTGCAATTCTTTTATTTATTATATTGTAACTAGCATAATTTAAGCAAATCAGTGTTTTATATAGTATAAGAAAATGCAACAGCGGAACATGATTTTTCGAATGGTATACGTGGTTTTGCATTTTGAATAAGTGTTATAGTGAATCAGTAGTGTTTTACGAGGGCTTGCAAAATCAGTAGGCCTACTAAAAAGGAAAAAAAACATGATGCTTCTCTTGGTCCATCAACACTTTGTTTAACAATTATTCGTAATACACCTATTTTTCTTCACATTGCACACTTGTACTACTTTTAATAAATAGCCCCTAATGTCGGGATACACCATCCTAAGCTCTTCCATTCATATTGAGAATAGTACCAAAGGCTCTAATTGACTAGTACCGCGATATTTGCATTGTTTTAGGTCTTTGAGTTGAAATATTTTAAAAATTCATTGTTAGTACGCATCTCAAGCCAGTAAAGAATATTTGTGCCAAGTTCGTTGTCAAAGCCTAAAAGTTTTCAAGAAACTGTTATCAGTCAGTCAATCGTATTTGGCTTTTACCACAGAATATAGACAGATATATCTATTCTACTAGATTCCCTACTATTATTTACAATTACTGACTACTAATTGACTTTACTAGATTCCCTACTACATACAGTCCAAAGCTAACAGTTCACTCACAGTTTCTTCAGTGTCCCTTCAGAAGTCGTCCACAAGTACCGCACTGCTCCTTCGTTGATCCCCACAACGAACCACTCACCGGTAACTTCTCCGTAGACCACTTCACTATACTCGGACACTTCACTCGCACTGTAGAACTCGCTCGCTGTCGCTGCAAACACCCGGGCTGTACTGACTCACTGACTGACTAACTGACTAGCGCTGGTATCCGGGCCGTATATATCACCTGCAGGTCTCCATCTAGAAGCTTCTTGAATTCCCCTGCGTCCGAAGTTCCATGACAGAGCTGGCTCGTCAACCCAGAAGATTCTAGAAGTCCAGTGAAGAGGTAAAGGGGCGTTCATGCGTAAGCCATTGTGCCCCAAAGGTTGTAAACAAGCAGGGCAGGTGGTCAGCGACCCATCCATTACTTCCGCATCACCGGTTCCCAGGATGGAGACCACTCTGAATGTCACAATATTCTGTGCACAGAGTATATGTAATGTACCTGGTGATGAGTATGTCGCCCTGAAGATGAGAGCTGCAATGCACTCGAAACGTCGGCAACATCTAATTAGTGTACATATCAATCAGACACGGTCCTACCCGGACTATGATAATGTAAATAGTTTGGTCTAACGTGGAGTTTATATCAAACTGGTTTCACTTATTCATTTTAAAGATTAGTCACCAAATACGAATGTGGGTATACTTTTGCTGCAGGAAATGTATCGCATAGATTAGTGAAGTAAGGTGTGTGAATGGTGTGCGACTGCAGCATTCGTCACATTCACTCCGTGAACGCTGATAGCGCTACCATAAGGTTGAAGACGGGCTTTGCTAAAAACTTTAACATTTTAATTTAGTATTTTTCAGTTTACTCATGGCATTGTTACAGTTTTAGACGATAGAAGATAATTGACAATGAGGGGACAAGATGCAGAAGACGTTTGATTAATTGATTAACACATGGCACAAATGGCTCGAGGAAAATAATCTAGGCCTAAATGATGTGTATTATTTAAAAAATTTCTTTCACTTCACAGTTCTCCACGTACACTTGTGATAGGTGTTTTGGGAACCTTAACATCCGCAGTGATTCTATTTGTATAAATTTTTACACTTCCTCTAACACAAACTGTCGTAGTCTTTCTTTCTCTACATTAAAACGCTAAGTTTTAACAAGACACAATGATAAAATAACCGAAACCAAACCAATTTTATTCAGACACTAGGGGACACCACTGCCCGCTTCGCATGCCAACCCCGTCGTCACTCGCTGTGCTCGTGAGATATGGGTCACCTGCGGCCTCGTGGGGGAGCTCGGCCTTCGGCCACGCCAAGACGCTCTGTTACAGGCCTCGCGGGGGAAGGTTCAGCTTGCGGTCTCACCAAGACACTGCTACAGTCCCATTTGAGGAACTCGGCCTGCGGCCTCGTGGAGGAACTCGGCCTGCGGTCTCGTGGAGGAGCTCGGCCTACGGCCTCGCCAAGACGCTCTTCTACAGGCAGTTATGGAACTCGGCCTACGGTAGTTTTATTTTTGTACTACCCTTTTACTGGTTTTAGGAATTTTTTGTTTTGTTTTAGGAGCATTAACCCCTTAATATTATCCTGTTCAAAATCTGATATTGTATTTGGATTCAGGAGAGAAATTGCTTTAAATTGATACCTCACTTGAGTAGATTAGATCAGTTTTAAAAATTTTTACATTTTTAAAATTTTCAGTTTTTGAGCCCCCGATACCACAAATGTTTGAGTTATTAAGCTGAAATTCATATATAAGGTGTGCGTTTGTTACACATGTAGAACTGTAAATGTTTGGACATTTTACTAAAGATTTTCTTCAACTTAGGTAATAAAAGCTACTTTTTAGTGATTTTTTCTATTGGGGACATTGGGGAAGTTTTGGGGTAAAAAGGCCGCCATCTTGTTGAACAGTGAAAAAAGAAAACTGTTGTGAATTTTTCTGGAGGTTTCAGACAGAGAGCTTCAATTCAAGTATACTCTTCATGGGGGTAAGACGCCGGGAAATGCCTCAACATTTAGTGTCAGTGAGTCAGTCAGTCACTACATCGAGCTTTATAGTATATAGATTGACTGAATTTTATTCATATTTTTTTTTTTTATAGACGCGTTCTTTAACTTTGCCTCAAATATTATTTTCCATCTAGTTTGAAGGAAACAGTATTCGTTCTAACATATGGGACGCCGACACAACGTTGTGCGTATTTTAAGGCGAATATGAACGATGATATGAGTGTAGTCTGGTTACTAACTGAGTTTAACTGTTCCTCAGAAAGTGCAATTTATTAATAGTCCAACAGCCAGGGCAACTATCGGACCTGCAGCTTTCCATAAAATCCCAACCACGTAGTGTTGGTCTGATTTTCAGCTAACGGACAAGTCTGACACTCAGTTCTCTTCCCTACACAACATCCGAACCTTGAATACCATCCAACATGAACACCCCATACGTCTCTAGTAGTGTCCACGTCGATGGCAACCATTGTGCGGACGCCGTGTCGGTATTAAGAGGACCGAGCATGGGACCTATCGCCTTCAATCTCCCAAACACTTTGTCCCAATTCGAGATTTATGTTCTTTTAAACATTTTTTACCTATTTAAAACTGTAAAAAATAATAGTAATAATCCAAAACCTAATTTTTTCTTAAACTAGGGGATACCACAGCACGCTAAGTGTGCAAAACCCCGTTACTGGCTACGCTCATTTCACTCACTCGTTTAATTTTGTTACTTTTCTTCGTATTACATGCTTAACATTGTTTCAATACACTGTTAAAAAATAACCTCTTATGTCAAGTGTGCAACAGTGTCAACGGTGCACGTCATAAGCTTTCTCAATGTTAGGGTAACAATGATTTGCTAGTATTGGGATATTATTATCTGCCTTAATTTAGCTTTTTGAGAAAAACTGTTGACAAATCCCCTCTTAGTATATGTCTCTAGCCTATAATGAATGTTTATGGCCAAATTTCGTGGCCTTATGAATTTTGAGAATTTGTGATTAGTCAGTGTTGTTTGGCTTTAATAATACTTATAGAAATCATCTCCCTAGCCACGATAAAATTGGAAAACATTTGTTCTTTGTAATAGGATTATTTATGTTTTATATTTATCTAATTTTCAGATAGTCAAGTTTTGAGCGGAAATAGCACCCTATTGATGAATACCTGAAGAAACGTTTAAAATAATGTATTTTTTAAATAGTTGATTAAGCTACATGTATGGAATTGTAGTATGGAAGCTAAGTGTATGAATTATAGACAACGCCAATAAAATAATAAAGTATACAAAATAATTTAACTAACATTTATGTAGGCTATTATTTACAAATTTGCAAGTATTTATTATTATTATTACTACTATCTTAAATACATTCATGATAGTAAGCTTTTACACTTACTTTATTCATTTATACGGGCAAAATATTTTTCCATATGTTTTATTTACTTATTTTTACTCGTGTGTACAAAATCTAGGTTTCACCAAGTTATGCAAAACTTGTCGGTGAAGACCTATAGTAAACAAGAGAAACAAAAACGTATTTTAGGAAAGAATACCTGATTATTTTAATTTTTTTCTAGTTATTACTAAGATTGGGCGGTTTAGGACAGGCACCGAATTAAACAAACTATAATTAATTGTCAATAAAAAATGTTAATATGAATATTATGTTTTAACAGTAAAAGATGTACAGTAATATTAAACTCCGCATATGCATCATTGTTGGACTGCTCGTGCCCTACACGCGGGACTGTTGTTGACTAGCCTGAGAGACCAGAGACGATGCGTAGCGGGGGATTTCTCCCTGGCCGGCTGGGCCGGCCGGCCAGCCACAGTTTGGCAACCGCGCTTGGCCGGTTTTTACCACTAGCGCCGCGTATGATCTGGCCGGTGAGTTAAGCGATCTCGCGTTTCAAAATTTAGCATTGCGTGGGGCTTCTGTATCTGTCTATATTCTGTGCTTTTACTCAGCTTTATCTATATACAACAATACAATACATTACAAATTATTTCTTATTCACGTAGTTTTTAATCTCACTATATTCAGTCAATTCCTCGTCTAGCCAGGTGTAGTAAATGTGTCATATTATTATTCATTCAGATTGTTACATAATATTTCCAAATTTTTTTCTTGAACCTCTCCTTATTTCAAGTTAACAACCTGTTTATGACATTCCTGGAAGTCCTTGTTATATTTTTAATGTTTTAAAATGTGCAAGTCGTATGAGGTAATGTCTGGCAATATATATTCATAATGGGATTATTTAGAGTGATTATTTCAATGAAGTTTTATGTTTTTGTAAAATCTTTGTTGAACTGGTAAAAAAGGATTCGTGGTTGCACTCACCGTTATTTTAAGATTGGCTATGTCACAAGAAATACAAAATCTAAAAATTAAATAATTATTTATTCAGTAATCAGAAAATATCCTATATATTAAAACAATCGGGTCATTTAGTTCACTCACTTTATGAACTTATTACTTGACCAATTTTTCTGAAACTTTTTCATTCAAAAGATAATTTTGATCTTTAAGTCGTATCGGAGTTAGTTTTTGAAAATGCCATAGGTTTTTGTTCTATACGGCGTCAAAGTTGCAACTTTTCTTATGGAGATTAATTGCAACTTTTTAATTGACCAGCTGGTGACACAAACAAATATTAAATGGTCCAAATAATTTGTTAGGTTAAACATAGAGAGCAGCACAGTAAAATATAAGTTAATTATAAAAGAGCGAATACATATTGTCTGTTTGTATGTATGAGATCAGCTAATGCATTATAAGTGTAATAGTTAGCTAATTTTGCGCTTGATTTTTTAAAGAGTTTTAATTCTGTTACAAGTTTATTTTTTTGTTATTAATTGCATTAGAAGTGATATTTAATACCTATTTTGTGTTGATTTCACGCAGTTATTGTTAAAATAACGAAGGGGTCTTTGTTAAAACATTGCTTAACCAAGCGTAACCAAAAACCAATAATGGCTAAGCTAGTGTTAATTCTCCCTTCCCAATCCATAGTCAACAAGCCTAATCCATGTGATTTAACGTCCAACACTACAGAATCAAATGAAAAGCTAGATCAAGATTTCTTAAGACCACCATAAAGAAAAACCGTCAGCAATTGTGTCAATCTACAGCTTAAAAGGTATGTCTTAGATATTAACCAGCTGTGTAACCAAAACAAATTTAATCCACTAGCAGACCACACCACTCTATTGCTAATAGTGATGAAAATGGGATGGCTGATGTAACTGCTACAAGTGAATCGCATAAAATTGTTAAACCGCCACCTATTTTTGTCCACGATGTTAACAACTACCAGGAAATTGTAAAAGATGTTGAAAATGTAATTACTTGTGAGTTTACCACCGAAGTCAAAGACTCGTCTTTGAAAGTCAACCTCCAGACCATAGATGATTTTAGAAAACTGACGCAATTTTCTGACGAATCAAATGTGAAATAACATACGTTTCAGACAAAAATTGAAAGACAATTAGAAGTCGTAATTAAAAACTTTCCTTTTTCTCATTCTCCAGAGGAAATTAAGGACGAGTTAATCTCTCACAACTATCCTGTTCTTACTGTAAATAGATTATTTAACAAAGAAAAAATGTCATACCCTATTTGTACAGTCTCGCTAGAAAACAATGAATCTGGAAAATAAGAGAAAGTCTACAAATGTGCCGCAGTGTACTCGTTGCCAGCGTTATGGTCACACGAAAAACTTCTGCAAGCTCGAGCCCAGATGTGTGAATTGTACTGGCCAACACAGAGTACAATTCAGAGAAACTGCATGTCCGAAAAAGTGGAGACACCCCGTATGTCTAAACTGCTGGGAGAATCATTCGGCCAATTTCAAAGGCTGCAAATACTATAAAGATATATAGCAATACACTAAAAGCAATGTGACTGGACCCGTCCATCATTCATCTACTAAGAGTACCGAAAACACGAAATTAGAATATATGTACCATCAGAAGCCCGCCTTCTGTTTTCCAAGTCATACGCTCAAGCAGCTAAAAGACGTCAACAAATTTGCAACCCCAGACTGATTTCAGTGTTGTGAATAACGACACTACTGAACCCGTAGATAACAAGGCTCTAATATAGAACAATTAATATTAGATTTACTTCAGTTAGCCATGCCTATCATTAAAAAAATTATATCTAATGTTATTATTTTACTTTTCCCAAAACATGCATCATATAAAACATAACAATCCTGAACTGAAATGCTGATGGCTTAAAGAGAAAGAAGAATATTTTTTCATAGCTTATGGTTCGGCAAAACATCGATGTCGCCTGCAAACATCGATGTCGCCTGCAAACATTGATGTCGCCTGCAAACATCGATGTCGCCTGCGTCACTGAGACGCACTTTGTCATAAATGAGCCTTTTAAAATCCCTGGATACTTTATTTATAGAGAAGACAGGAATGCGCCCAATGCTTCTGAAGGAGGTCCTTTGTCATGTTCTTGGGGCCACATTAGCTTATCTTGCACCGGGGTCCCTAAAGATCTACGCCACTGAAACTAATGAAATGATATCATTCATTATTCATCTCTAAGACGCTGATTGTAGAGATATGGGCGAATATGAGGAGTGAATGAGTGTGATGAGTGTAGATGAACGAGTGAAGTCATTATTACTTTCTGAGTTCGGCTTAGTTCAGAAAGGACTATTTATTAATAGGGCAACTAAGGGACCTACAGCTTTACGTGGAATCCGAACCGCGTAGTGTTGGTCTGATTTTCAGCTAACTGACAAGTCTGACAGTCAGTTCTCTTCCCTACACAACATCTGAACCTTGACTACCATTCAACACGGACATTCCAGACTTCTCTAGTAGTGTCTACGTTGATGACAACCATTGAGCGGACGCCGTGTTAGTATTAAGAGAACCAAGCATGGAACCTATCGCCTATAATCTCCCAAATACTTTGTCCCCAAGTAGATGGGTTACAGCACTGCGCCACCAGTGCCATCTACCCCATACAGTTCATGTATGGGGTAGATGATATATTTCCTAATTTAACGTTATTTTTCTCTTTATATATACATTATTGATCGATCTGTTTCTGAAGGTCATTTCGTCACTGTAGTGGCAAATCGTGAGATCAATAACCTATTAAACGGTTACCATGGCAACCTCTCTCAGCCTTTACCTTTACCAACGTAGTAGTATTTTGTCTCAGAAAAAACAAAAATTAAAAAATAGTATAATAAGTAAATTTGATTATCAATTTTGTAGCATATTGGAACGGTGGGTGTGCAGTATGGAATACAGAAAAAATGTAGCCTACGTAAAAAATTATGTTAAGTTAATTTCTGTCAAGGCCAATATAAACGTTTTTTCAACCTTTTTTCCATAAGCAATAAAAATAAAAACAGGTACATCAGAAACAAACATGACGTAAAATGTAATCAAAGTATATCTTACATTTCGGACATTTTCAAAATTGTCAGGTAGTATTGGCCATGCCACATTCGGGTGGTATGGGCCACGCTAAAAAGTAGAAGGTGTATGAAATAAAAACAGTATTATACACATATACATGAATTTGTATTTGTCGTAAATGAAAATAATAACCTCATTTACCTTGTACTTTACCAAGCTTACAGTAATAACAAAAATAAAACAGTAAACCGTCAATGTCCTCGCAGAGTACATGCGTCTAATCCTCACAGGTCTTCCATTGAATCCAGTTTTCTTTATAATTCTCTTAGTTCTTGGTGCCTCCTCATAAAACCGGTCTAAAAATCTTTACCCGCCGATTTTTCTTTGTTGAAACTGTGTTTCAACGTTAACTTTTCTGATAGGTCCGTAGGCCTAAGTTAGTTTCAAAAATTCCGATTTGGACAAGTGCACCAGTTTTAAATCTGATTCCTTTATATGGTTTACCAACTAATTCTCATATCTTTCATCAAAAGCTATTTTAAAATTCCCCTTCTGGGGTTACATTTCAGTTGGCTAATTTTTTGAAACTACCTTTATTTATAAAGTCCTTCTGGGTACATTAAAGCGTTTAGACACAGCCCTTTCAGACAGTTTGTTCCAACACTTATGATGGCATTATTCATATCATCTTCCGATCGCTCCCCTCGATCCTCTCGCCTTCAGGTTTCTTCTGAAACTTTGGCAGAGTATCCTAAAATGAAGAAAAATCAGATACGTGGCCCATACTACCCGAATGTGTCATGTCCCATACCACCCGAATGTGGCATGGCCCATCTACCCGAATGTGGCATGTACCATTCCACCCGAATGTGGCATTTACCATTCCACCCGAATGTGGCATGTACCATTCCACCCGAATGTGGCATGTCCCATACTACCAGAATGTGGCATGGCCCATACCACCAGAATGTGTCATGTCCTATACCACCCGAATGTGGCATGGCCCATACTACCCGAATGTGGCATAGCCCATAGGGTACCACCCGAATGGTCCATCCTACCCGACCGACATTCATACGAAAACATGGCGGCAAGTGAAAGATGTTAGAACAAATGGAACGAAACTGAAAAGCCCAGTATAAATTAATTGAGTAAGCTAACAATTTACCATAGTTTCATAATTGTCTCTTTTCCTGTAACGATTCAGAGTCATGGTGAAAAGTATCCGAAGCAACCACGTGTTGGCGCACAAAGAAAGATTATTAAATCACGGACGACAGAATATCTCAGCATTCAGTTGCAATCCCCTCCCCCCATGAGATTTAGAAGAGATCCCAAAACAAGAAAGAAGGCCTCAATAAATAAAGCGCTAATATCGGTTGTTGAAGGTAAAAACAGTTATTGTCCGTTATTTCTATAAATAAACCTTATACTGTTGAAGGTTTACTATAAATTATAATTAATTATTATCAGGTAAGACATGATAGATAGAAAGCTACGTTCCCAGCGGGTGGGCTGGCTTATATTTGGTGTTGTTATTAAAGGTTTTAATTAATAATCCTTGAGTGGTTACTTCTAATATGAAACGCAACTATAAAAGTGGCGCAGAAAAGAAACGAGAGAAAAAAAGAGGGATGAAACATCAACCACATGTTCTAAGCCTAAGTTAATGTCAGCTTGGTTGCACAAACAAAGAACAGATGAAAATGAAGGTAAGTACAATAAATTGTTATTAAAAAATATTATACATTAAAAATTCACAGTAAACGATTTAAGTTACTATGAAGGTTTTATTGTTTTACTTAACTGAGGCCTTTAGTGGACAGGACATGAATTCCACGATTAGGACTAGCAGGTGCAAATTCAAAGGTGCAATGTTGAAACAAGAGACCAAGAAGATTATTTTAGAATATTTGTGTTCATATTCATGCCATTCTTGGATGGATTCATACAACAACTGCAATATCGTTTCATTGACCGCAAAGACATTTTAAAATATTTTCAATGCCTTTTGCCACCAAAATATAAGTTTAAATTAGCGGAAGAGGACGAGAAGGAAGTGAATCAACTTGATAACACGTATGCCACGGATGTTGGTTGCGGTGATGATGCTGCACTAGGTGAGATATCGGTATGGTACAGTTACGTATATAAACAGAAAAAAATACCCAAAGAGTGCTGTTCAAGTGCTTATTATGTGTGACTTGTGACAAAACTACTCTACTTCACACACTACTGAAAATATTTTCTACGCTGCCAGTAACGAGTGTGAGGGCTTTTTCGACGTTGAGAAGACTATACGTCCTACCTAAGAAACACAACAAATGAGACACGTTTAAATTGCTGGCTTTGCTCAATGTCTGTTGCGTAATAATCATTATTTATATTTAGCTTAGTTTTAGAGAATAAGATGTCTCATGACTCCTTATCAATTAATATGTAATTCATTTATAATACCTGCAATGTCAACATATATTATAAATCTCACAATGATTCAAATTCACTGGCAATAATTACACTCCTACTCTATGGATAACTCTATGGAATTACCCCTGACTTCCGACCCCACACGCATGCGCGGAAAGGAGGATTAACCCAGTTTCCTCCTTTTCCAATTTTCAATGCCACTGTACATGTATGGGAGGGTAGGGGAGTCAATACTATTGTACGTGTATGGGTAGGTGAGTGGGAGGGTCAATACCACTGCACGTGTATGGGCGGGTAGGAGAGTTAATATCATTGTGCGTGTATGGGTGGGTAGGAGGGTCAACACCACTGTACTTGTATGGGAGGGTAGGAGGGTCAATACCACTGTACGTGAATTGGTGAGTGTGTGGGAGGGTCAATACCGTTGTATGTGTACGGTTGGGTGGGTAGGGGGGTTAGATCCTCCAATTTTAGATTCCAATTTTTTTAAGAGGTGGTTCACTTCAAATTCGTCACATAATTGCCTGTAGACTACTGCCTCAAACACCTTAGCAAAAACGGGAAGAATAGATATAGGACGGTAGCTGGCAGCACTATCACGGGGCCCCTTTTTGTAAACCGGAACTGTTCGGGACAATTTTAATACATCAGGGAAAACCTCTGCAGCCAATCAGAGAAGATAAATTGGAGTGATTACTAGTATGACAACTTTCAGAAAATCAACAGACAATATCCTTACTCTTGGAAGATTTAAAACTACGTACATTATTTACAATATCCTTATCACTAACATGACTCCATGTAAAATTAACATCAGTAGCAGGAATTGCATCAAACACACTTGTACCGTCATCAAACATACATGTACCATCATCAATCATACTTGTACCATCATCAAACATACTTGTACCATCATCAATCATACTTGTACCACCATCAAAAATACTTGCACCATCATCAAACATACTTGTACCATCATCAATCATACTTGTACCATCATCAAAAATACTTGTACCATCATCAATCATACTTGTACCATCATCAAACATACTTGTACCATCATCAAACAAACTTGCACCATCATCAAACATACTTGTACCATCATCAATTATACTTGTACCATCATCAAAAATACTTGCACCATCATCAAACATACTTGTACCATCATCAATCATACTTGTACCATCATCAATCATACTTGTACCATCATCAAACATACTTGTACCATCATCAATCATACTTGTACCATCATCAAACATACTTGTACCATCATCAAACAAACTTGCACCATCATCAAACATACTTGTACCATCATCAATCATACTTGTACCATCATCAAAAGTACTTGTACCATCATCAAACATACTTGTACCATCATCAAAAAGACTACAACTACTACTAACAATATTGTCAACTTACTCCATGAAATATTTATTGAAGTCATTAGCTTCAACAAAACTTCCATCAGGACCAGAAAACTTACCCGTACTTAAATTAATAAAGTTCTATGCAGCTTTGCAAGGATTAGATGCTTCAGTAATAGTTGCAGCTACTGCTGACTGCTTAACCCCCTTTATCTTGAACTTGTATTCCTTACGCAACTTTTGCAAACAAGGGTTAAGTTAAGGCCTGCACTTGGTCAGACTATGTACTAATAGGATTATATTTTTAAGTTTCAGTAGTTCTGGATTGTAACATTTAACAGGTCTAAAGCTCCTAGGCTTATTAACCTATTATTAACCCCATTATTAACCTATTTTTCCTTGTAATAACAGGATAACATGTATCAAAACAGTCCTTTAAGTTATTAAAAAAAAAAAAACATGAAAGCCTACCCAGCTGGGAGATAAATCATATCAGCCTAATTTGTAACAAAAGTAATTAGAACAAAATTTAGGATTAGTCACTTCAAATTGTAATCAAGAATATATTATTACAGCTGTGATATGTTGATAGCACAGCCAGGTCTCTGTGCTGAGTAGTGCCATTGATTTTACTATGTAAAGAGATACTCCATCCATATGGGAGAGTTGTGGCGAGGCCCCAAAACTGTTTTGAGGCCCCACGCTGCGCTGCGCATAGCCCTATTTCCTCTCTCTCACGCACGCTCTTCCGTCTCTGTCTCACTTCCCTCCTCTTAACCCACTCTCCCATTCTCCAGACAGCCGCCCCGCCCTCTCCTTCCTCAGGTCCCACACACAAACAACGTCCTGCTTAGATAATTGTTTACGTTATTCCATACTGCCAACGTTTATCCGGGTTCTCTGTTTTATATTTGCTTCCATCTCTTTCGAATAATAAAGAATACTGTGTTGATACTATTTACAGTAAAACTCAGTGTGACATTCATATTGAATAAAGAAATATTTATAACTGAATAAATTAAAACACCATATTGATTTATATGATTAACACACCGTGTATTTGTAAATAGTACACACTTGAATAGACCGCTAACTTATCGGCAATGCTGGCGATAATTAGTGCTGATTTAAGTAAACATTTTCATATTATTTAGCCCATCTGAAAAATCTTTATTTATTGCAATTTAACCATCGATTAGGTGATTAAATCGACTGTTGTACTCAATCATAAGTTTTTCATATTCGGTAATTGATTAAAATATAAATTGTTTTCAAATCCAATCAATGACTCTCCTTTCAATTATGAAATTAATCTGCAAATATTCCAGGAATATATAATATAGTGAAATATTAAAAAATGTGACATTATTTATTTATTTGACAAAATAAATATTGAAATAGGCCTATGATATTTATATAGAATAATACTGGGCAAAATATAAAACCCAAATGAGATTCAAATTTCATGATAGGGTTAGAAAAAATCATAACAAAACCACTAATTTACTTCTTTCTATACAAGATAAAAATAGCTTTCATCTTATGGCCAGATTCAGACAATCTGTGTATAGGCATTTAATTTAAAATAGCATTATTTTTAATTTTATTATATACATATGTTTTATTATTACTGACTGTAACATTAACATATTATTTGGTTCCAAGTAATTGCATGATTGTTTGTAAAATATTTCATTGTTTGGTGAATGGTCAGTTTTTATTTTTTTTTCGGAATCATGAAGAGTTGTGACTCTATTATTACTTCTTGAGAAAAACAATCTCAATGTCAATTGCAATTGGTTAGGAAATATTATCGTTATAGAATATAACTAGACTACTGATTATTTAGATTCAATTTTCATTATTTTAATCAGGTTGTGAAATTATTGTAAATTTTGTTTATGTCCCCCTTTAAAAAATACCATTTTATAACATTGATTGAATCAGACCATTGTAAAAAGTACGTCTAAGGCGAATATAATTAAAGTTAACACATCTGTTTTTCATACTATTATTTTACTAGATTTGAAAGTATGGATAAACTGCAATTTAATTATATTTTCAATTTCTCTGGAAAAGACACCCTGGAATTACACTGGTAACACTTCTCAAGTAGCGTGACCAGCAATAACATAAAAAATAACTAATTTTAAGTAACCACAGTCTAAATAATAACAAAATTAACTATAGCCGCACTCTGTGACGTTTTTAATTATAACAATTCGAATATGACTTATTTACACAACTGAGAATGATCAGAACAAACAATGCCAAAAACTAACAAAACTATATAAACAAATAACTATTACAAATAAACAATAATATAGTTAAAAAATAATACGTAAATTTGGGTTTTGCGCATATTTTGAACTGTAATAGTATGGTTTCAAATTGAAACAAATATATATATATATATATATATATCGTATTAATAATAAGCATACACTTTCAAATGAGATCGTCACCTTTACAGTTTTCTAATAATGTTGAATAATAATTGTTTTTTGTAAAATTGATCACATTATTTAATTCATTAGCACATTTTGCAAAATAATTTTGAAAAACTCATATGGTCTTTTCGTAGAAATTTTATATAATTTGTTACGTCTCTCAAATTTATATCAAATGTTTGGTGTTATCCAGGGACTTAACAATTTAGCCTTTGACAATTTAGAACTACCACCATTTTTCTTGCTACTTCTAAATATACAATTACTTAAAATATCAATAAACTTATAATACAAACAGTATTTACATCATTTTAGATAATGTATAATGTTTTAACTAAACATCTGTAACACACTGTTATTTACATTGACAAAATAAAAAAAAAAATGTCCCCTAACATTTTTTATATTCACAAACCCCTAAGGCCTAAATAAAAGATCGCGATTCCTTTCCGTGCAAGACAAACCACAGCAAGGAATAATACCCCACTTTGACCCACTATCAAGGCCAATCGGCGACAGTAGACAAGTACTTCCGGACGAGCGTCTTAAGAGAAAGAAGAGAGAATGGGAGAATGAAAGCGAGTGATTAGTTTCCTTTACTTCTCACAGGTTGTGCAACCGAACAGTCGAAACTGGAGGCAATTTCAACCTCTTTAACTTGATTGACGACAGGTTGCAGCACGGTCGCTCCCATATTCCGTGCCTCAATTTTTAACATTGGATGGAACTATCTTCTATGTATAGTAAAATCAATGGTAGTGCTGACTGTGTTGTCTGAGTCAATCGTCTAGCACACTTGTGGCCAGGCAGCTGTACTCAGTTGTATAAACAGCAGAGATAATGATGTCATACCTGTGACGTCAGAGCTTAGTAACGCTGTGTACTTAGCTGGATAATAGTGTTTGTATAATAGTTATTCAAAATTATTCGTTTCTTGAAAAGATTATTAAAATTTTTTATTTATTTACTTCACAATGCCAAAATGATCAAACAATAGCCATAAATTCTCAGCTTGACAGAATGCTGTCCAAATTGTAGTTGCCTTTGCCGTATTATTATAGTAGTCTTGTTCTGAGGGTGAAATTCCTCTTGTATTCTTTGAATTTATGTGAACTTACGGTTGGGTGTCATTTTGGTGAGTAGTTTAGTATAGAATTGTTGGTTTATACACTAAAATACATGTTGAGTGTCCGCCATCTTGTTTAATGTGGTTTAAAACACATTAATTTTGTAGTTTAAAATTTTATTTTCTTAGCCAGGAAGCTTGTCAAATTTGAATATGCAACACTGTTTGTGATAAGAAGCACCCTGAGAGAGACATATGGCAATAAATTCAATTCAAAGGTAATAGACGTTTTCTACGTTTAGAAACTACGTGTTTTAACTTTACGCAACAGCGGAGGTGGTATAAAGCTCCTAGTCTGTTCTCAATCGTTGTAATTGCAAGTGTGTGCTAATACATAATCACCAGTAATCATTGCATTCATTATATTGGTCGGTAGCTGAGTCATCTTAGGTTGAATACAAGCCCAAGCACAGATCTATGTATAATTTGTACACTGCTGTTGCTGGAGGCGTGCGCCTGACCTTGTCTTGATGGGTTGTGGCGAGATGAAGAATGCGCTGTTAAATCAAAGCATTCCTAAAAATATGAACAGTACAACTGTCGATTTAACTGAAACCATACAATAGCTGATTTATTCTTAAATTGACGTAAATTATTAGCTAATATAGTCTTTACTTTTTTAATTAAAACGTAATACTGTACTAACTTAACCATTGATGTGGCAAAGAATACCTGAGGTATCGTTTTAAAGTGATTCCCCAGTGGCAAACGATACCTGAGGTATCGAATTTACAAGCCTATTTTTAGCGGCTAGTTTTTCGTACAAATAACCATGAAATCCTACCATATTATGTATCATTACACTCGGAATATTCTCAACAGTAAAATACTGTAATTTGATAAAGATACTCTTAAAAATACATTTGCAAAAAATTATAAAAGACTAATTACAAAATCTGCACTCCACAAATATCCCCGCATCCGAGCGTATACACAAAAGAACACACGTTTTTCCCTCCACTTTTTATCAGGTAATGTTTGTGTGGGAAAGATGAGAGCTACATCCCTGAATCAGAAATTTCCTAGGCAACACGACCAACTGTTTGTATTCATTCTAAAATGTCGATTTCTTATTATTCGATTTTTATTTGAAGTGATGTTTTCTTGTTTTCTATAATGGCAAACGATACCTGTAGGTATCGAATTGTTTTCGACCTGTTGCTAAGTAACTGTATGGTTTATATGATCGATTTTTATACCATTCGACGCGTTATGAAATTGTCAACAAAGAATACATATTTTGGGAGGCTATTTATAGCTTGACCTTGTTTATTGTACCTGTCGAACGGGACGTATGATTCACTCGGCGTGCCAGGTAAATTCAAATAATTGTATATATAGTTATAGATGTGTTTTATTTTTGAATTATGTTTAGTTATATGTTATTTCATGTTTATGTAATCAGATACTTTGATTTGAGATCCTGGAGACATGATTGTGCTAGTTTATTTGCAAAAACATTTTTCTTAAATTTCACAATTTCAACTATTTGTAAAAAAAAAAAAAAAAAACTAATGTCCAATAAAACAAAAAAAAAAATATATATTTTTTGAAAGGTTATTTTATATTGTACTCATTAAAATAGGTTTTATGAAATAAATGTAAGTTTACTTATTTTTCTGCGTATTTATTTGTATATACCTATAATTTCATAAATTTACACTTTTTCAAATATGTATAAAAATAAAACAAAATACAAAAATTTTGAAACAAAATTTTACTATATCTTGAAGAGAACCTTTTTTCATACATTTTGTATATTTTGATTATTCCAGTAAAAATTTTAGTATATTTTATAATTATGGTTACTTTTCAATTTTATAACTCAAAATGTACAAACTTTTATATTTTACTGGTAATAAACATTTTTGATGTGAATATATAACATTGTAAAGATAACAAACATATTATGTAGTTATTTCTGAACAAAACAATATAAAACATGATACATTTTAGTGCAAAACAGTATTTTTTACAGAATTTTGAAGTATAAGGCTCAAAACAACAAAAACTGGCCTGCCAGTATAGAGATTTTAAGCTGCCATGTATAGGGTTAATTTAATAAAACTAAAACAGATCACCATGTAAAGAAATAGTCGTAGATTATTACATTTTATTCTTAGATACAAATTAATATTTACTGACCAACATTGTTATTCAATATATTCAACGTTAGGGCAGACTTAGATTTGAAACTTGATTAGTAAAACTACAAACAAACAATTGCCACGCCCACAACTATAATAGGCCTCCGTATATAGCCTACAGAGTACGTCCACGGGAGAGAACTGAGTAGGTCTATCAGGATTTTCAATTAGCTGAAAATCAGATCAATACTACGCAGTTCGGATTTCACGTAAAGCTGTAGGTTCCTTTTCCCCGTTCTATTGGGCTAATAATAAATGGTCCTAAATGAGAAACAGTCGAACTCAGTAACCAGACTATAGAGGTCATCATCTACACTCATGCAATCATTCATATTCGCCCTAAAATGCGCAATAAGTTGTGTCGGCGTGTAAGAAGGAGATTACGCATCAGGATGTACGATAGATGCGCTGATGCGGTTTACACTGTGATATCACATAGTTGATTTAGCTGGTGTAATCTATTAAATACTGGTAAGTAAAACTACCAATCACATGATTACCGCTGATCAGCATTATTTATAATAACCACGGGAATTAGAAAAATTATTTCTGTGTTCATTTGTTGTTCTACTCAACTGCAAATTCGCCCATGTGACGTCATGCGAGATGCGCGCGAAATCTACCGTCTTCTTTTAAATAAAGGTACCTTGGTACATAGCATTCAAACGTATCAGCTGACCGCTGTATGAGTCAAACATATGTTGCACCAGTTACACAACCGCTAAACAAAACGTTGTTAAAAAAAGTAATAACCTAGAATTGTTCTAACAGTGTCGTTACATTCCTAAAGCGCGTAAACCTTCTAAATGTGTTTTAGAAGGTATTGGTAAGATCCATTACGTCTCTTTACGGTATCTACAGTTTCATTTCTCCAAAGATTAGTATGTAGGCTATAGTGTTCTAAAAATTGAAATATCTTATCAATAAGTTTCACATTTTCAATTTTTTTTTTTTTTTTTTTTTTTTTTTTTTTTATTTCCACAATGTACCTACGTATTTCTACAAATAGTCTACTTACGCATTCTCAAACGTATTCATAACTATATAAGATTTACATTTTTAATAACATCATATTTTAACTATGTGATTTATTCATTCTTTATATTACTTACACGTTCTTTAATTAACTATACAGGGAGTAACAAAAAGGTTATGCTGGCTATGCATTTTTAGATTCTATGCATGATTCTAAGCAAAAAGATACATTTTTAAAACATTTTTTCTTAGTTGAACAACGTTTTAAAGTTAGAAGGTAGTAATATAAGGAAAAATATTATTAAATGTTGGTTATTTTCAAAATGATATTGTTATTTTAGTCTGGACTAAAATAACAATATCTATTTAGTCTCTAAAACATACAGTCTTTTTTTACCTTCTTATGATATAAATGTCAAGATTTGAGAGAGGTCTAAAACATGCGTTAATGCGTCTCTTGAATATTCCTACAGCTGAAGAGATGACCTTTTTTACCTCTCTAGTATGTTGAAGTGTTTTATTTCTTGCGGTTTTGCTTGATATTTACGTGAATTTCACATTTAATTGGTCATTTCCAGTTACTCTGTGTCTTGGAACTACGGTCATCCACGCAACGCCTTACATTTAAGGTTATATCTGCTCTGTTTCATGACATTCCTCATGTTAGTAGAAGCCGTTAATTGCAGCCATATTTTCTTTACCAGCACAAACAATGAGAAAATTGTTGTAGGTCTTGACACAAACAGGTCTTATTGTTGTAGGTCATTTTCTATTGGAAAAAATACAATACAAACTATTCTTGATCGAAAATATAGTGGCTTAATTTACTTAACGTAACGTTTGTAACCCATATAACCTAACACATGTAACATAACCTAACCACCAAAACGTCCTCATCGTAAATATTTAACTTGCTATTCTCGATTATTGCCCTAATGAATTAAGGTTATAATATTGTACATTTGTCCTTAATACTTTGGAAAATTATCTAGGATTAATTGCTGACACATGACTGAAAAGGTCTACACTAAATTGAAATATGAACTTTTGTAAAACTAACTGAGACAAAATTTAACCTGAGACAAAAACTAACTTTTTCGTTTTACGATTCCAAAAAAACTGGGTTAATGTTTTTAATTTAGTAAATAGTAATTTAAGAAAAAATATCATTACAATTTCTTCATAATTTTATAAGAAGGCTTTTAATTTTTAAAAACAAATATTCTAAGAAAACACTGTTAGTTTTTAAATTTTAATATACAAAAAAGTTAGTAAATTGTGTTTACTTTCAAACAATGGATGTGTAAATTATGTGTAAGACATATTTTTAAAAAACTGCAATTAAAAATGATACACACATTTTTAGAATATATTTAAACTATGCAACAATAAAAAACTAGAGGCTTGTAAAACATATTGCCGTTGTGTCAAGAGTTTTGTAAGATCGATAACCATTTTAAAGTGGATTACAATTATCAAACTTGACAAAGAAAAGGCACAGCTGTCGATTGTTTACCAGCCAATGTGAGTGATTCGTGGGGCGTTAGTGTAGATGACGTATGTGCCGAGTGTCATTCAGTCAGCACAACTCGCACCCACTTGACAGGCAGCGTTGGTTTATTGGCAGATATAGATTTGCCATTGTTAATAATAATATTACGATTGACTCACGTCCTTTGATTTGCAATCAACTACCGTATAAAAAGTTCTCTTTTATTTTGTTGTTACTTTTGATCTTTTTATTGAGTAGATGTTATGTATTGACTAAAAAGCCAAATACCATCGACTGGCAGATCAGATTTGGCACAAATATTGTTTATACATACTGAGTAATTATCTCTCAAAAATCTAAAATAATGTTGATAGCAAAAAATACATCGATACCGGCCAATCAGATCCTTTGTTACCATTTATCATACGAATATGAGAGCGGCGTAACCTAATTCAGTGTTACACTGTCATTTTTGAACAATGTAAGCGTGAAATGTGAATTTAAAAAAATAACAAAACTACAGAGCAAATGATTGGGTTGGAACGTGAAGCGTTTAGGAATTTCCCCTAGTTATGTATAAGATCTGAATACCTATGACAGGTATGTAGAGATATTGTTTATTAACCTCTTCAGTGGATTTGGTCAGTATACTGTACAAATTCTAATTATATACAAGAGAGTAAATTTTTAAACTTTGGGCTAAAAATTTTGCAATGATGATTTTCTTTAATATATGACTCTTCTTATGACTGTTATTAACTGTAACAAAAAATATTTTATTTATTTATACCCTTTTTTTACCGTACGGTATAGTGTACAAATTCTCTCAATGAAATAATCATGTTAGGATTGTATTGATAATAAATGCCATGGTTTAGATAGAAATATTTATTCAAAACAAGTTATTTTTACAAGGATTAGCAAATTATTTCTTTGTATGAAATTCATAAAAACAATTTCTCTTCTGGTTGATGCATAAATGCACCTTGCATTTATGGCAAAAGAAATGGGACCTATATTTACCACATGTACAGTTTTTACACCTAGTAGGTTCGGTTTTTCCGTCATGAGTAGGTAGGTGATCTACTGAGTCTGTTTGAACACTCTGTAATAGACGTTGTTCATACCTTGACCTCTTTGTCTGAGGCATATTATCATCTGGATTGTTATTTGCCTTTTCATTTGATGGCCTTCCCTTCTTTTTGTTAGTGACTGGTTTACCTACTCTTATAATTTCTTCTGCCAGCTGGAGCCTAAAAGCAAGTAAGTCCAACTGTTCTTTCTTCGGGACCTTGAGAATTTGTGCTGTTCTCTTGTACTCACGACAAGAATTCGTTACAGCCATATCGATAGCATGGAAAATTACTCGTAATGTCCACTTTTTTGAGTGTACTGTGATTCTGTACAGTGCAATATATCGATTATAAAGGTCCACCCCGCCCATCGTAGAGTTGTACTCATTGACAACTTGTGGTCTTGTTACTTGTATATACGCTTTATCCCTTTTCTCCCATCTTTTGACCGTGTCAGTCTCACCTATACCGACATAGTTTGAGGCAAGAGATACTGTTTTATTATCGAGCCATTTTGTTACCACGACATCCCCATCGTCACTCACTACTTCCTCACTGAATCCCCTCTTTTCCTTCATCATTACTTTATCAGAAGTTAAAGGTGGTTTACTAAATCTATTCAATCTTGCAGTACAAGCTGCAAAAATCATCTTACTCTTTAAAATTTGAAGTAAGGCGTAAGAAGAGAAATAATTGTCGAAAAACAATACATTTCCAGGTTTCAAATTTTCAACCAGTTTCAAAACCACTGTCGCTCCCAATCCAAAGTCCCTGACATAATCCTTGTCCAACTCAGTATTTTGTCCCTGGTATAATACGAAATCATACATCATCCCTCTTTTTCCTGCTAGAATGAAATTTTTTATACCCCATGGGCATGGTTTTCCTTTTACATATTGTTTCACAGATAAATTTTTCCCAGTAAAAGGAATAATCTGTTCATCAACAGACATGTACCGTTGTACTTGAATTTGCCTATATCTACTTTCTATGCGATCAAGTAAAGGGCGAACTTTGAAAAATATGTCATTGTTATTGGTCCTCTCCAAGTTATTTACAAAATGTAAGTTGTTCCTAATTGAGAAAAACCTTTTCAAAGGCATTTGTGCATCTCTGAACAAGCCGATGTTTAGACTCGAATCCCAGTACATTTTTACACGGGGTAAATTTAGGGATCCCATCGCAATATGCAACGCAACTGCTGTTTCGATTTCCAAGAGTGTGCAATCTTTGAAACTAGTGTTATTATTTTGCATTGCATACATATTTGTGCAATAGTGTAAACAACTAAAACTAAAACACTCACTAAAGGCAATTGTACATTATACTGTACATCACTTTTCAAATCAATGCCAAATAAAATATATGGTAAAAATATACGATGTGAACTATTTAAAACCAAATACATACATTGAACAAACAAAATATGCACTTAACTAACCTTAATTCACTCTGAATTATTATAAAATTTCATTTGAAAAGTACATGTTGTTGACATGAAAACAGACTGCATTAGATGGGCTGAGAATATGATTGGTTGAGATGTTTTACTGTGAGATGTTTTTGTGGTGGCAGCACTATCCAATACAAATTCAATGTGCAGTATTCTGTACAAATGCCTTCACCAACACCAGCATACCTTATTTATTTAATTTTAACTACCCGGTACTGAAATTACATGTACACTATACTGTACAATGGACCTTAACATAGGTGAAAAAATTGTTAAAAAACCACTGAGGAGGTTAACTTACTCATTTATACAACGTAGGGTTAATTTGGTTCTTAAAAACAGTGTTTCGGATTCCTCATTTCCTACCCAAAACGTCACTAGCTTAGGCCTACTTCATACGCTAAAATTAACAAAATCGTTCAGTCGAAAGATGGAGAAAACTAACAATGACGCGTACAAAAATGAAACACCGGACGTCCTGAAGTATAACTGTCATATGTTTTGTTTGTTTTTTTTTTTCACACACCGACAAAACCGTATTCGCTATCGGGACTGTAAACAATGTTGTTTCCTGTGTCTGGTTCGGCAGTAGTATGGTTCCTACTTGTGGATGCTGTTGCTATTTAGAGAACAGTGAACAGACCGATCTGACGTACACCCCAGAATGTTAGGTCACGACCTCTTCCGTTGAAGAATTTAATTTTTATTTATTTATTCTTAAGACGTCGATCGTCAAGATATGGGTGAATATGGATTTATAATGAGTGTTATTCGAATACGCCTTAGTCATTGTTACAAACTAAGACGTCACTAATATTACGGAACTTGTAACTACGACGTGGGTTGTCAGTGCAGACGAAGTATTCACCATTCGCTCGCTAGAATCAATCACCGTCAAAGTAAAGATATATAAACACGTAAAGAAATAATGTACATTCTTTATAGTGACGATCAAAAATGATTATATGAGGACGCTCTAAATATCGCACCCTAAATTTCGATGAATTGAATTGGTATACTGTATGCTTTATAGTTAGTTGTGATTTTAAGAGGGCTCTAAAAAGAAAGTAAATATAGAAGTCATGCGATACTGGCGAGAGAAGTTGGAACTACGTCCAGTTTTTTTGGGCGAATGAAGTTTACTCCGCCGGACAGATAGTTCCTTGAATCATTTCCTGTATAGTAAGTTTTCGTAGTATTTTCAACCGGAAACCCCAATTACCCCTCCCTCCCGCCTGCCACCTCCTCAGTTGGCTACGGCCGACCTTCTCTGTCTGAACGTATGTTGAGCAGAAAAGCCAATTCTTTTCAACAATTGTCAATTTTCAAGTCAGTACCGGTATTACTGCTGTATTTTAGTTCTTTTCTGTTCGCTTTCGTCATACAATCAAGAACGGCAATTAACACGGCTATCTCTGACCACTTCGCGTTAGAGGCGGTGATTCCTGGCTGCAACCCGATTAGTAATAAACCTACGGGAAAGTTCATCAGAAATCTTCATCCTCAAAACATCAACCTTCTAAATAGGTTACTCAAAGACGAAACCTGGACTTTCCTAAATAACAACAAAAATAATACAGAAAGCATGTATATTGAATTCAGTAACTGCTTCAGTTACCATTTCAACATCGCATGCCCATTAAAAAGTCCAAGATAAGCCATAAAACTAGTCGAAGCTCCTGGATCACTAAGGGAATTTTAAAATCCAGAGATAAGCTCAAGTTTTATTACTCAATATACATTAAAACTCAAAATAATGATTTTAAAATATTTTATAGGCGATATAGACAGACATACAAAAGAGTAATAAGAGCTGCCAAAGCTTATAACGTTAACAAATCTTTAAGTAAAAGTGATAATATATCTAAAACTGCCTGGAAAATTATCAATAATAATTCATCTAAGGGTACAAAATTAAATGCAGGATCTAAAATAAAACTCAAGGTCAACGATTGCCTAGTTGAAGATCCATTGCATGTTGCCAACGAGTTAAATTTATATTTTTCAACAATATCCTCCTCATTCTTATCAAATTCAGGTCGAATGAATAAGTCCCATGTTACAGAACAGGTCCAGTCCATGGCCCTACCTCCGGTCTGCGAGGAGGAGGTAGCCAGTGTGATACAGAGACTGAATTCAAAAAGATCATGTGATATTAATAATATGTCCGTATGGCTCCTTAAGCGCTGCTTTATTCACATCTTAACGCCTCTTACAAAATTAATCAACTCCTCTTTTGAATCAGGGACCTTTCCATCTGGTCTAAAAATGGCCAAGGTTATTCCTGTATTTAAAAAAGAAGATCCATTTCAAAAAAATAATTATCGCCCCATTTCAATCCTCCCAGTGTTCAGTAAAGTATTTGAGAGGGTATTTTATAATAGATTGGAGAATTATCTTGAGACATTCCAAATCCTCAGCTCTGAACAATTCGGTTTTAGGAAAAATAAATCTACAATTGATGCTGTGCAGAATCTTATCGAGGGCATTGTCGATGGATTAGAGAGGAGGGAACATGTGCTAAGCATATTTCTTGATCTCTCGAAAGCCTTTGACTGTGTGCATCATGGAACCCTTTTGCACTGGTTAGAGGCTAGTGGTGTTCGTGGTCTTCCACACAAATGGCTTACTTCATATCTTAAGGATAGGGAACAACGTGTGGAGGTAGCGAATGCTCTTTCAACGAAAGTAGCCGTTATTCAAGGTGTCCCCCAGGGATCCATTCTTGGGCCGTTACTTTTCTTAATCTATGTAAATGGACTCAACTCAGAAGTACAGAACGGCCACCTTATTCAATACGCTGATGACACGACTCTCTGTTTTAAAAGAAGTACCATAAATGAACTGGAAGTCTTATCTTCCACTGAATTAAATTCTTGTATTCAGTATTTTGAAGAATTAAATTTGGCAACAAACCAATCAAAAACAAATATAATTAATTTCAATTTGAGACATCAAGATACTGCTGTACTACCAGCAGTTTCAATAGATGGTGTTTTCCTTGAAGAAACTGATTCCACAGAATTCCTTGGAATGTACCTAGATCGTGGTCTGACTTGGAATAACCACATAGACAGTATTTGTGCAAAAGCCACCTCAGGTCAAATCAAATCAAATCAAATCAAAATATCTTTATTTGTATCAGTACAGAGTTGTACATTAAATAGCGTCACTACATTTATTGTATAAACTAAATTAACTTATTACTAAGAACTAAAATATTCGTCCAAAGAATATAAAGATTTAGAAATAAGGTATGATTTAACCAGGGATTTAAAATTTACAGAGTCAAATTTATTTTTAATACTATAAGGTAGAGCATTTATAAACTTCGCACCCATTACTGAAGTTATCTTTTTAAATAACTCTAGCCTGTGGTTGGGTACAACTATCGCCATTTTACCCCTTGTATTGTAAAAGTGTATGTATCTTTGCTTTGCGGAAATTAGGACAATTTTGCAATAAAGAGGTTATGAAAATGGCCTATTTTGGATTAGTATATCCGCATCTTGCGTATGGTATACGACTTTGGGGGGGCTGCTCTAATCAAAGATTTGAGAGAGTATTTAAATTCCAAAAAAAAAAGCAGTCCGCATTATTGGCAAACTAGGTTACAGAGAGTCGTGTAGAGCAACTTTCGGGGAGCTTGGTTTGTTGACCCTGCCCAGCCTCTACGTACTTGATGTAGTTCTGCACTGTAGATCGGGTGTAGATCTGACTCAGGGAAGAGGCGTTCACCAGTATGAGACGAGAGGCAAGTACAACTTTAGAATCCAACATCACAGACTAACAGTAACCGATCATCTACCCCAGGTGTTTGGCGTTGGGCTAATTAACAAGCTTCCCGAAAGCATTAAAAATATTATAGAAATAATATAGGTTAAGTTACCTTTTTTTTTCCGTCAACAGTTCTTCTTTCATAAATGTGCTATGTACATTTCAAAGCGTAGAGCTTCATCATCAGGCTTTCCAAAAACGTCACATTTACATACTAAACATTAAAAACATTTAAAATATAAACTAAAACACTCAAACATATTAACACAGTACATTTGCCGGCCGGCGATAGACACCAACTGATGACCAAGATTGGTCATCAGTTGGTGTCTATCGCCGGCCGGCAAATGTACTGTGTTAATATGTTTGAGTGTTTTAGTTTATATTTTAAATGTTTTTAATGTTTAGTATGTAAATGTGACGTTTTTGGAAAGCCTGATGATGAAGCTCTACGCTTTGAAATGTACATAGCACATTTATGAAAGAAGAACTGTTGACGGAAAAAAAAAAAAAGGTAACTTAACCTATATTATTTCTATAATATAACAGTTCTGGAGGCTAATAAAACAAAATGAATAAAAATATTAACTCTCCGAATATATTTAAAACTCGTTTGAAACGATTTTTGCTGTCAAAATCATTTTATTCAGTTGATGAGTTTATGACTGGCCGCTGGGCAAATTAAAAATTAATTGTAATAAAGTTCAAAACTGAGATTGTGGACTGTATCTGAGTGACTAATCACCATTAGACTAAGAATGTATGAAATATCTTTGTATGTTTGATTGCGACCTTGATGTGAATGAATGTTTTATTTGTCTATATGTTTTATTTGTCTATATTTATATATTTATTTACCACCTGACGATTGTGATACATTTATGTTAAACGTTTGTTTGCAATAAAAGAATTATTATTATTATTATTATTATTATTATTATTATTATTATTATTATTATTGTTATTATTATTATTATTGTCATTATAGATATAATTACAGCCAATATAGATTACACACATAAATACTAATGTCTAAAAGACATTAAGTGTGTTTATGTATACATTTGTGAATTTCTCTCTGTGTGGTTAACTCGCGTTAGTTAAATAGACATGTAAAAACCGGAAAATATGTAACAAGACAAAAAGTAGCAAACGAAAAATGTGCAGAATAATTTTATAAATCTTGTAATCACCTATTATGTGACTAATTCGTGCGTTTGTTAATATTATGGAAGTACTAGCTGAACCCGTCCCAAACCTGAGGTCGGAGACGAAAATCCTTTCTTAGTGAGCTTCTAGAGGCCAAGATAAAAATATGTAAACAATTTCAAGTCAGTTGGATGTAAAGTTTTGGAGAAATAGTGATGAGTGGTTAATGGCATATATATATATATATATATATATATATATATATATATATATATATATATATATATATATATATATATTAGTGTAGATGACACTGAATCAGTGAAATATCAGGTTTATCGCCGTATTTAGCCATGTCCTTTGATCTGGCCATGCATATGGTCAAATTAAATTGTAAATTTTCCGATTAAAATCAGTTTGTTCTCTTAGATAAAAAAGTTTCAAAGTCATGTCACGCAGAGGTAAGTGATACTGAGTGGTCAGTACCGATAAGTCAGCAAGAGGCATCATGCCCCGCAGAGGTCAGTGATACTTAGTGGTCAGTGGCAAAACATTTTTAACGAGGAACTCTAAGCACAAGTGTCCACAAAGTACCGAGTCAAATCCCTGTTGTCTTTCATTATTATACTTTACATTAACACTGGGGCCCCAATACTTGATCAATTCCATATGAGGACTCAAGTTACCAATACTATCATAGACATCAGACATAGAAATCAGACATTTATATTTCTTACATTGGCACTGACCCACCCACCCACCCATACATGTACAATGGCACTGACCCACCCGCCCACTTATACACGTACATTGGCACTTTTTCAATTTTGCAACCGTGATGTAAAATATAAAGAGCAATAACAAAAAGACAAATAACAAGCAACGCTTACATAATCTAGGCCTTTGTTAGTTCCGGACACAGTCAGAGGCGCGTTATGGTCTATGGTTGCAGGTTCTTGACCAGCTCCCGCTTGAACCACTATGTCCTACACGTACAGTGGTACTGACCCATCCGCCCGCCCCTACACGTACAGTGGTACTGCCGATAAGTCAGGAAGAGCCTAGAGCTACGAGCATCATGACCCGCAGTGGTCTGTGATACTGAGGGGTTATCTCTCCGTGATTAAAACTTGTCTAGTGAAACGATTCTTACTGTAATAACATCCAGAATTGTCAATTGACCTTGAAGTTAATCTGACTATGGACAATAATTACAGTTGGTTGCGTCAGTTACGTGGACTGGTGTTCATCTGAGTTACTATTCAAACAAAACTGACTAAGTGAAAACAGATTGTCTACCAAATTTAGAACTAAACTAAAATTACCAAAATTATAAACAATGTACCTTTGATATTGGTCACGTGATTTTGACGTAAAAGAAAATAAGAAGCGTCATCCCTTTAATTATCTAGCGGCGACCTCTGGTGTATTAGCTTAGGTTGTAAGCACTTCCACCAAGAGTTGTTACGTAAGTATAAGTTAGCGTGTTACTTACCTTTATATGTGCTTTATATATTATACATGTGAACTTTCTACTTCGTTTGATGATTAATCTTTGCTAAACAAATTTCGGTGACATTCCGAGAAACGCATTCACGTTAGAAAAAAAATAGTGTTAAAAAAGCAAAAAAGCACACACCGCAGCTTCTGTCTTCAAAAAGCAAGACAGATTAACTTTTGAAGTGAAGAATCAGATGACCTTAAGAAATTTCAAGATTGCAAGCAAATCCTTGCAATCTGAAAGTATGCGACATTTTACCTTATTTTTGCCTTCAATTACTGGGACTAAGACGGTGGCATTGACTTACACTCTGAACTGCTTACAGTTTACACTTATGCTCTGCCATTTATTTTCTGCTCGTTGTTCAAGACTACAACAACGGTTGGCGTTGATAACCATATATATTCACTCAGTTGATGACTGATAAATGGTAGAGTCGTTGATTTTAAAGCACACAGATAGATTTTTCATCCAAATTTTGATTTCAAATTATCATCTGTTTTATGGTTCATTGTGGAGCGCTAGTGTGAATTTCCGCCTTTTAAGAGTTCAACTTCCGCAACAGTGTTAAGTTTTAGAAAAAAAAACAACTTTAATGAACTGTACAAGTTTTTGAATTGTTATTTATTGTTTTAATTATTATTCATTGTGTTATTGCTATTATTAATCAGAATGATAGTATTGTGGGAATGAAAAGTTATGAATAATTTAATCTTTCTAAGCTTGATTAGTTGGTATTAAAATCAAACAAACCAATTGTCATTGCAGACAGTGACGTACTGGACGGGGCTCTTGCTATTGCGCTGCCAGCACGCGGCCTTCCGTCATTCTGGTTGTCATGCAGACAGTGACGTACTGGACGGGGCTCTTGCTATTGGGCTGCAAGCACGCGGCCTTCCGTCGTCCTGGTTGTCATGCAGACAGTGACGTACTGGACGGGGCTCTTGCTATTGCGCTGCCAGCACGCGGCCTTCCGTCATCCTGGTTGTCATGCAGACAGTGACGTACTGGACGGGGCTCTTGCTATTGCGCTGCCAGCACGCGGCCTTCCGTCATCCTGGTTGTCATGCAGACAGTGACGTACTGGACGGGGCTCTTGCTATTGCGCTGCCAGCACGCGGCCTTCCGTCATCCTGGTTGTCATGCAGACAGTGACGTACTGGACGGGGCTCTTGCTATTGCGCTGCCAGCACGCGGCCTTCCGTCGTCCTGGTTGTCATGCAGACAGTGACGTACTGGACGGGGCTCTTGCTATTGGGCTGCCAGCACGCGGCCTTCCGTCATCCTGGTTGTCATGCAGACAGTGACGTACTGGACGGGGCTCTTGCTATTGCGCGCTGCCAGCACGCGGCCTTCCGTCATCCTGGTTGTCATGCAGACAGTGACGTACTGGACGGGGCTCTTGCTATTGCGCTGCCAGCACGTGGCCTTCCGTCATCCTGGTTGTCATGCAGACAGTGACGTACTGGACGGGGCTCTTGCTATTGCGCTGCCAGCACGCGGCCTTCCGTCATCCTGGTTGTCATGCAGACAGTGACGTACTGGACGGGGCTCTTGCTATTGCGCTGCCAGCACGTGGCCTTCCGTCATCCTGGTTGTCATGCAGACAGTGACGTACTGGACGGGGCTCTTGCTATTGCGCTGCCAGCACGCGGCCTTCCGTCATCCTGGTTGTCATGCAGACAATGACGTACTGGACGGGGCTCTTGCTATTGCGCTGCCAGCACGCGGCCTTCCGTCATCCTGGTTGTCATGCAGACAGTGACGTACTGGACGGGGCTCTTGCTATTGCGCTGCCAGCACGTGGCCTTCCGTCATCCTGGTTGTCATGCAGACAGTGACGTACTGGACGGGGCTCTTGCTATTGCGCTGCCAGCACGCGGCCTTCCGTCATCCTGGTTGTCATGCAGACAATGACGTACTGGACGGGGCTCTTGCTATTGCGCTGCCAGCACGCGGCCTTCCGTCATCCTGGTTGTCATGCAGACAGTGACGTACTGGACGGGGCTCTTGCTATTGCGCTGCCAGCACGCGGCCTTCCGTCATCCTGGTTGTCATGCAGTTTTAAATGGAATTATATATTGGGAGAAGAATAGTTCTCTGTCTTACTTCCACCACTCAGTACATCTCATTTGCACAGAGTAGGTAGTTTTCTAAGCGGCCTATGTATATATATATATATGTACATATATAAACCAAATTACTAGCACATATATTCTTATTATACGAAATATCTATTTGTAATTAGTAATATAATCAAGGGTAAGTTCACTTGATATACTTAGTCATGCAGTCCGATAGCGTGCGTGTCGCAACCTGGACAACCCAATCAATATAACGATCTGTTATAACCACAAAATAAAATTATTCTTATCTAGAGTTTTCATTACCTTCAATGGAAACAAAACAACAGATAAGTGGAAACCGTAGGTTGTGTTTTGTCACGCACCAACACTGTGATCACATCTTCGTCATCTTGTTTGATGTTAAACTATTTTCTCGACATTACAAGGAGAACTTTCTTCAACTACTTATAATTACTGTCATTAAAAACTGTGCTGGTAATCTTGTTTCCATTATCAAAAGCTCATTATAATGTCATTACGTTTGCGAACACTGTGTAACTATCTGTTGACTTCATTAAAATGATAAATAGTAATCAAGTGATAGATAATGTTGGTCTAAATAACTTTATTTCAAAAACTAGTTTAAACATCTTTGGACTATACAAATGCTCTTATTTCATATGTATTGAGTCAAACCAAATCTTGTCTTCTAAAACAATATGGAGGGATCCGACTTTTCTTTATCTATTTTTTATCATCAATGAATCACTTTGGTATTATGGATACTCTGCTTCAGAAAATACCCTTATGGACCTTGTATGTGAATCTTATGGTACAGTAGTTCAGCACTTTAATTTTGTTTTTCCTGGTAAGATTTCATTAGGTAAATTCAGTTCTTTAATGTGTCCCGTACTTTTTTTAGCCAGTATGATTTTGTCATTAGTTTAAAAAAATTTTTTATGATTGAGCCACGTTCACTCAGCAGTTTGCGTCTGAAAAGATTGCATCTTTTATGATAGTTTGACATTTTTCAAAATACGATATATGTGTTGCAAACTTTTCTAGTTTCAAAGAAAATCATCTAGTTGCAAACCGATTTCGTGTTTCCACTGATTGTCGATAAAATACTGAAACATTCTTTGAACTTTGTTTAAAACTGAAATGTGCACCAAACCAAAAACTGCAAACTTTATAGTTTGAAACTTTCCTTTCTTCATCTCTGAGCATGCACGTGCATCGTTCCTGCTGATCAGCTGGTATGTACAGGTGACGTCTCAAATAAGAAATTTCAAACACTTTTAAGTAAAGAAAAAAAACTGAAACTAAAAATGTTGCAAACAAACTTAAGAGTCTGCATAGGCTGTTTGTTTGTTTTAATCGCATAAGAAACATGTTATTTGGTATCCATATTTTTTCATTATTTATTGGCCTAAAGTTTTGTATGAGGTCATTTTAAACGTTATCATATTTCGTATTGGGTTGGTTTGCTTTTTATATTTTGAATACATACACTAGGGTTTGCCTAATGTTAAAAAATAGATGAAAATAAAAACTTAAAACTAAACATTTTTTATATTTTTCTATAAAGCTAATTAGGAATTCGCAAAACAATTCCAACGCGCAATTTCATTCTTGAACAAATGCAATTTGTTTGGAAAAAATCCGTTTAAAAATAACTGTTTCATTTGGATACGCGTGACCGTATGTCCGGTTCGAAAATATCGTTGTTCTTATGGGACTAAAACCAATATGGCCGACTGCCCCCATTAGCCTCTGCAGACTCTTTAAAGCTGCAAACTGCTGTATGGATGCCGCTTTAGTCTATTGTCAGGCATCCTCAACATATTTGCTATGTACAAAAATAGATGGTTTTAAATCCACTCTTAAAATACGCAACATTTTCAGCAACATAAACACAAACAGCTGTTAACCGTGTATTAACACTGTAGTATAATAAAATCATTAGATTGTTATATTTATATTGTTTTTGTACCTAACCCTTTGTAGTGGATAAAAAACTGTCATAGAGCGTATTATGGTGGAACGGGCCAACAACATGGGACATAAGTGTTTTATTTAGTAAACATACTGTGACGATTGAGGTTATCTATTTATTGAGAACTGGCTAATAATATTGTTTTTAAATAAAACTATATCAGAATTTCAAGATTCACAAAAATAAGACAGCGTTTTCCAAACAAACAGATGAAATCGTTTGGCGCCACTTGTCGTGGGCCTGACAAGCTGGATCTATGAAAGAGAGAAATAGTTCTCACAGTGTACCACATGCTGTCAACAGCCTCCTCGGTCCACCCCCCCCCCCCCCGAGCTACACCGATTACCTTCTACCCGTGCTGAGGTCATCCTATGAGAATAAGACAAATGAGAAAATATAGGTTATTTTTTCTGTTCTCCATCTAAATATCGGAAAGAAAGTATCGATGCCCTCCAGTGTGCATGTAATTTGCCAATAAAATATTTATGGTGAACACTTTTATGGATACGAGGTGTGATTATGGCCGGCACTTGGTATCCATACCGTCTAAGTATTGAACACAAAGTATCGTACCCTCAACTATAATCTATCGACAAAGTATTTGTGGCGAACACGAATACGATGGGTGAATTATTTTAATTTATAATTATAATTAAAATAATTTAAATAGATTCTCAAAACAAACACGTCCAGAACATTGACACTAAATTTAAAAGTCGGAAATATTATAAATCGCAAATGAATGAATATGTTAATCAAAAGAGATATATTTCTGCAGTATAGAAATTTTACTGTAGAATGAATTATTTGAGTGTTACCATATATTTTTAAATTCTAGATTTCCAACTAAGAGCACTTTTGGATGTGAGGTTTGCTATTATAGACTTGAACACAATCTAAATTAACATTTTTCTCATATTCGCTTCATGAATAAATGTCCAAATATGCAAAATCAGACACTTGCCCAAAACCTAGAACTATGGTTGATCCAGCAAAACGAATTGCTGTTTTATTATTCTTTATATTTTTAAACATTTTATGTGTGAAGTTTTATTTATTTATTCCTAAGACACCGATCGTAGAGATAAACACTTAGTGATTAGGGAGTAATGATTAGAGCGTGAAAAGAGAATTTCTGTATTACAAAAAAAGCCAACTATTTCTTATACAGTGTAATAACTCAACAAAAGTAAAACCAAAAGTTACCAAATTAACATTTCAGAATTTTTATACTCTGAACCGTAGTTAATGTATATTGAACTATGCAAAGGGACTTTGCGATAATTATACACATTCAAATTCAAATTCATTTATTGACAAAATGCATACATTACAGGCATTAAAACCCAATTACAATGTTGCATTAAAATAATACAGTGTATAAATATCGAGGAATGTAGTCTTTCAAGAATCACTTCAAAGCATACAGAAAAGCAAACAACAAATAATAAATATATTAAACTTGCAAACAGACGAGATTATGCTCGGTCAAAATCTATTAGGTTATTTAATCATTACAACAAACTAAACATATAAAAAGTGGGTTAATAAATATTTAAATAAGATATTACAAGACAATTATTCTGCACATGCTCAAATAAAAACGTACAATTAAAATATGTTGAAATTAATAAATTACAATGCCATTAATTAGATCAATGAAAAATGTTACAATAAATTAATTTTACAATATACTAAATTAATGCATACTGGCGTTTACAGCTTTTAAAAAATTGTTTAACGAATAACTAAAAATATCAACACTTACGCAAAGGCGAATTGTGGTAGCCTAATCATAACATTGAGTGGACAGTTAGCAGACAGGTTGGTACGAGAAAAGCAGGGAGTGAACAACACACGACTCCTTGTATTAGGCCGAGGAACATTGAATTGTAGTTTTGACAATAGAGCCGAGTCGTCGAGCCCACCACCCACAAGCTTATGCAGGCAAGTCAACATAGCCACCTTCCGCCGCACACTCAGAGAGTCTAAATGAAATATCGATAGTAGTTCCGAATATGTAATCACTGTTGTAAAGTGACCAAATTCCTTGAAATACAAAAACCTCAAAAAAATGTTTTGAACATTCTCAACCATATCTGAGAGGTAAGCGTATGATGGCACCCAGATAACTGAACCATATTCTAATCTAGATCGTACTAAGGAGCAAAATAGAAGTTTGACTAAATTCCGCATTTTTAAGAAATTAGAAGATCTACGGATAAAGCCTAGAACCGCAAATGAAGATTTACACATAGATATAAACATGATTAACAAAGGTAAAATCTCTCATCAAACGTGATGCCCAGATCTTTAATGGAATTATTGGATGCCAGTTGAACGCCACCCATATTATAATATGAGTAAACTATATTTTTGTCAGGATCTTATTGGAGAAACGAATAACAGAACACTTATCCAGATTAAATTTTAAATTAATGGAACTCCATTGAAAGAGGTTGTCTAAATCATCTTGTAAACTGCATACAATCATAAACACTATCGATACTTTTGAAGATTTTTAGATCATCCGCATACATAAAAAAATTGACAATTTTTTATTGATGATGTGATATTATTTATGAAAATAATAAACAGAAGTGGCCCTAAATTAGACCCCTGTGGAAATCTAGACTCGGGATGGAAATTGAATGAAACAGCTCGTATCAATAATGCATCGAACGGTTGGTATCGATACGCTCTAAGTATCAGAAAGAAAATATCGATACACTCCTAACAAGTTACCAACAAAGTATTTGCGGTGAACACTTAACAAATTGATATATGGTGTGAGTTGAGACGTTGCGATACTAATTATACATTCCGACTCTGGGTATCGATAACATCAGTATTGTATCTGTGCTTTGTGAAACAAGTTACGACAAAGTATTTGTGGTGAACACTTAACAAATTGATATATGGTGTGAGTTGAGACGTTGCTATACTAATTATACATTCCGACTCTGGGTATCAATAACATCAGTATTGTATCTGTGCTTTGTGAAACAAGTTACCGACAAAGTATTTGTGGTGAACACTTAACAAATTGATATATGGTGTGAGTTGCGATACTAATTATACATTCCGACTCTGGGTATCGATAACATCAGTATTGTATCTGTGCTTTGTGAAACAAGTTACGACAAAATATTTGTGGTGAACACTTAACAAATTGATATATGGTGTGAGTTGAGACGTTGCGATACTAATTATACATTCCGACTCTGGGTATCGATAACATCAGTATTGTATCTGTGCTTTGTGATTTTATATTGAGTTGTGTAGGTAATGGATTAATGAAACCCGCTTTGAATTAAGTCATTGATTTTACTCCACAAAGGTAGATTTCGCATTCAATGTTAATGTTTTGTCTCCATTTATAAGCTGTTTGAGGACCAGAGGTAGAGCGCAGTGGCGTACTATATAGTCTGAGCGCATGGTCAGTAACAGCTGAGAAGTGAAGTGAGGGTTCTTTTATGAAAACATTAGCCTTCTCAAACACTTGTCTTGAAGAAGTGTTTACTAAATATCTGTTTTTACGGTCAGCTGATGTTTATTATTGTAATATTTGTTATTACTACGGCTAGTAGCAACATTGCCGCTCGCTCAGACTGTAACCACAGGAGAGAAGCATTTTTCTCCAGGCGCCCGACAAAATGGACGCGTCTTAACATTTGAATAAGGACAAAATATTATAATGCAAATGTTGACCTAAATAACCTACTTGAGATCCTATTTTACTGTATAATTAGGTATATTGGGCTGTTATATACACTGTATACTCTACACCCGTCAGGGGCTCTCATCAAACCCCGGTTTTTACATAAGCTTTCTCTATCATCTTGGTTACATTGCAACTCTTTCATTGGGGACATTGTCAGTGTGTGCGCCTATTTGTACATCAATCAGTCATTTATTGGGCACAATTGACAATATATCTTGCATTTGCCGTCAATATTATGCAGTTTTTAATTGATTCGCTTTCATATGTTGATTAATTTAAAGGATAAACAATTAAAATACATTGCTTGATTTTAAAATTCACAAGAGCAGCCAGTTTGCACAGTTAATTGTGATTGTTTAGCTGGTTTAGAAACAGTAGTAATGTAGGTATACAACAATTAATTAATTTGAAAAGAAAGTTATTTTTAGCATTTTAATACGGAAATTGTAAGGTATATTAGATAGCAGAATACCTGTAAAAATATTTGTACGAATAATATGGAATAAGCCAGCCTATTCATAATTTAACGATAATTAATACCAAGTCGAATCGCAATTAAAACTCAACCTGAGCAACTAAGAGTGTTCACGTCCACCGTGTCAACAGTTCAAAGCATTTAGTAATATATTGGTTAAATAATAGTAAAGATAGCCTAATACCACAAAGTTTCTAGCCTATCTTAATGATTCCTAAATATCCAACGAAAAAATCAGATTTACTTCAAATAGACTTGAATTGATGCAACCTTTTCATTACACGATTTTTGCCGTAAGATAAAACTCATACAACGTTTAATAGTTCGTTTCATTGTTGGTTGTTACTTCAGTACTGAGAGTTTAACATGGATCACGATCAAATCGTAGCACAGACACAATTGGTGTCCCGGAGTTCATTCAATAGACTTGATACTTAGCTAATTTGCACTTATATTGGCTGTTATCGCAAGGAAGGCTGAAAAACGTTCTTCAGTGGCAAAATACCAAAAGAAATTGTGAATGACAATGACCTAATGTGAGTACTTTGTAAATGACGATGACGTAATGTGAGCACTTAGTACACGACGATGACCTAATGTGAGCACTTTGTAAACGACGATGACCTAATGTGAGCATTTTGTAAACGACGATGACCTAATGTGAGCATTTTGTAAACGACGATGACCTAATGTGAGCACTTTCCACTGACAAGTCAACAATGTCATACATGTTTGACTTATCAGTGCTTGTTTTCATATTAAGAGGGCTCCGGAGTCAGATTGAAAATCGCATTTTAGTTTGGCGAACGGCCACAGGGAGCGGTGTTTAGTGCAGTACGTTGTCTGTGTTGGTAGTTTGCGTTTTAGGCAATAGGGGCGCTTCTTGGCTCAGCCGTCATGGCATTTATTGCTCGGCCGTTCGCCCCTTGCACCATCTCTTCACTTTCTTTCTTATCTTTTGTAGAACAACAGAAGGGAAGGGACGAGTGACTGACACCGCCAGCCGACAGGGTTGTCTGGGGCCTTCCGTGGTCCGCTTGTCCTCATTCCTTCCAGTAGTACAAATAAATTAGGTAGAGTTGCATCTAGTTTCTTGCTATTGAAACTAATAAAACAGAGTTTACTACTTACCTAATACCTTTATTTCTGTTATGTTGAATTTAATAAACACAGCACTTAATGAAACTAGTATGAAAACTTGTTTGTTAGAATTAAATATCACAAAATTAGAATTTGTGATATTTAAAATACGAATATTTACAAGTAACTGACACAAACGAATGAAACCAATTTATAAAAGTGAATGACTAAATGTAAAATTAACAGAAAATAAAATAAAAAAATTTAATGACAAATTTCAAGTAGGTACACATGTGAAATAAAGGAAATTAATTAGAGTATCTGATAATTCAAATATAATAGTATGATGACAAAAATGGCGTGACAAAAATATTGATTATGTAGCTCAAAATCATCAAACCATTTTTCAATTACAACTGAAAAATTTTAATAGAGTCTTTATTGCTTATTAGTCATTGTATGAATGACACAAATTAGTGCAATTAAATCTTAACAAGCCTTACCTTTTATATTTTTAGTGGACTCAGGTTTTTAAAATATTACACACATTTTTAGTATTTTAATAATTTAATATTATAACACAGTTAATATTAACAATATTGTCTTTACAAAAATACAAACATCAAACTGTAATCAATCTAACTTCTACAAATTTTAAGTAATAAGGATATTGTAATTAATTATTAACCCACGTATAGCAATAGCATACATTCATTTAGTACTACCTGAAACTAAATCTTCACACAGTCAAATTTGCATAAAAAACTAAGTTAAAATTTTAAAATAATAACTCTTAATGATGTACAAAAGTGTATACTTCTATAATTTTAAAAATAAAAGAGTAAATATTGCATCAGCATATAATATTTTTTAATAATTTAATCAATATGCACTATAGTTGCTATTACGTTATTAAATCTATAAAATGATATAAGTATTTTTGTAAATGACGTACAAAAATTAAATAATACTGATTTGCACCCTGACTTCGAAGTGATGATTATATTCATTCCCATGTCTTATCAGTAAACGCTTATTTTGTTTACTTTTCACGAGAAAACAAGATTACCGTGTTTCATGACACTTTTTATTATTTTATTTGTGCACCTGACTATTTTCAAAAACTCATATAATGGTATTTTATTATGTTTTTAATTTATAAGTACTTTTATCTCACATTATATTCAGCTAGTATATTTTTTTCTTTTTGGACGAATATAAACAATAGATGCGTTACATTGCCAACTTCCAAATGAATACTCGATAGGAAACAACACAGCTCTCACGTTATTTCACCGTTTCACAAGTACAGACAAGCGGCAAGTGTAGCCTACATCGCGCATGTGTTTAGGCTATGCTTTATACGCAATAATTAAAAACCCAATATGTCTTATTTCGTTTGTATCATTCTACAATGCAGTAATCAAATCAAATATCTTTATTGTTGTTGGCAATATAATTGCATAACAAACGTCATTACATTAAATTGGAATAAATTAGCTTATGAATACATTTAATAATTTAAAAAAATTGGTTACCAAACTACATATTGTCGTTAAAATATTCCACTAGACTGTAGTATTCTTTTTCAATAAGAAGTCCCTTGAGATTATTTTTAAATTTGGGTAAATTTGGTTCTCCTTTTAATCCTGTTGGCAGTTTGTTAAATAATTTGATGCAGGAATAGTAAACCTGTTTTTCAAAATGAGAAGATGAATGGCCAGGAATAGCTAATAAGCATGACTGTGTACTTCTAAGCATATGGTTGGTTGGTGAGGGCAAAGGAAAAAGGTTTATATTTTTCTTTAGAAATATTAATGATTCATATATATAAATGCTAGAAAACGTTAAGAGTTAATTCGCTCGAAAGATGCCTCTTCAAGTTGATGAACTTCCCATCCCCAGAATGATTCTTATTGCTTTCTTCTGTATTTTAAACAATTTCTTTGTGTGAGAGCTTTCATAACCCCAAATTGGAATACCGTAGGACAGGTGAGGTATGAAACACCCATGATAAGCAAGCAGCAGCATTCTACTATTGGAATAAAAAGATAGTCTGCGAAGGAGGAATAGACAACTATTTAATGTTTTTGAATACTTTAATAATATGCTCCTGGAATTTAAGTTTAGCGTCGAAAACTATTCCCAGAAAATTAGTACTAGCACTAGATTCAATGAAAGTGTCTCCTAAGAGTAAATAGTTGATATTTTGAGCAACAGAACTAGATTTGGAAAAATTAATTATCTTTGTCTTGTCTTCATTTACAAACAAAAGGTTGTCGACCATCCACTGAACAAGAGAATTTCCTTTTGTGAACGCGTCGACCTCTAGTTGATCTGAAGATTTATTTGCTACAGTGATGGAGGTATCATCAGCAAATAGACGCAGGTTTGTGGACGAAACACTACTAGTAATATCGTTGATAAACAGGAGAAACAGTATAGGGCCCAGAATGTGTAGTTATATTATCGTATGTACTTATTTGTAATTAATTTGTTGTCTATATCCAACGAATGAACTCCCACTACCGTTGGAATATCGAACTAACTCTACTTGGAAGATGAAAAGGTTGCCGTCCTGTTGGGTTGATACGTAGTTTGTTTATCTTTTGAGTCAAGGTTACTCAAGAGTCACAAGCCTGAGTTCTAGCTGTTAGTTGTATTTCTGTCGGTGTTGTAGACCTTCCCAACCCTGAATGTTCTTAATGACTCTCGCGCAATGACTATAAGTTGCTACTTGAATGTTTCATCGTTAATAATTAATTATTTTCATATTGAAATAATTTGACAGCGGATAAAACCTTCTTACAAAACTATAGGGAAATGACTCCAAATAACACCATACTTTGGTTATGAAACCTGACTGTACTACTAAACATGTACTTTATAAATGAACGGAACGAGTTTAAAATTACTTCTTTATTACATTAAACAATATCACCCATTCCTTAGCTACTATCGCACTACAAATACACTTAAAGGTATAGCTTTACACGAACATTTACTATTACAATACTAATGACTAAACAAATTCTTATGTATTAACAATTATAAGAAACTTAATACAACTTATTTCTTGACATATTAGATGTATTACGAAACTAAGTTTAAAATAGTAATATAAATACGGTAACCCAATGAAATAGTTATACCGTTATAGTAGACAACAGTACAGATAAAACTGACATAACTTATTTTTCTAACTTGTACAGTTATGATTTCCTGTTTTCAGACATGGAACACCTAACTTAATACAATAAAAATAAAAGCATTATATAATCAACATACTCGGGCTCTAGCAAATGTAAGCTGTACATACAAGGAGAATATAAATAAATATTGAACACCTAACTAAATACACAAAAAATAAACAGCTTATATCTACAACACAAAATACAAATGCATCGCCAATTGTCCTAAAAACTAAGTAAATAATAATACTATATAATAAATTTAGATTCTGTTAAATTATCAGCCACAGAATATAAAAAGATAGCTGATGGCGTTGTCAAGCGTTGGACATGTGAAAGTCGACTGTTCGACGCAATTGACTGATCCCCATTCAACCACACTCAACCTTATACTTCAAAGATTGGATTCACTAGCCACAAAAGAAGATGTTCTTACAGTAACCAAAGACATATCTGCTTTGCGTCAGGACATTACTAAACTATCCCAAACTGTCTCTGAACTTGTTCCCCGTCTAGCAAAAGCTGAGAATGATATAGTTTCTCTCAATCAAACTGTAAATGCTCTTGAAAAGAATACTTCTAATCTTACCTTCTAATCAGTCTGTTCTGAAATTTCTGATCGCTCAGCTAGAAAGCGCAACGTCCTACTTCATAACATTCCTGAAAGTTGTGATAGTAACAGTGCTGTGAAAAAGTCCCATGATAGGCCCTAATCACTCGCATATTTGAGGATATTGATCTGTCAGCCCCTGATTTTGTGTACTACAGGCTTGGTAAACCATCCGCTTCAAAACATAGACCACTCAAGATCATATTTCCTAATGCAGAGACTGCCAATGATATACTACAATAGTTCAATATTGATTCTATTGCGGGAGATGATTTGGCTATTGTTACAGTATCTCGTGACCGAACCATACATGAACGCAAATATCTTGATGAGTTACGAAAGCAGCTGGATGAGAGTAAGGCCAGGGGTGAAAAGGAGCTTACTATAAAGTACATTGATGGTACTCCAACCATCGTAAAAACTAAAAAAAAAAAAAAAACTGATTTTCTCCAGTCCAGTGATATTATGTGCATATTTTAGTTACTTGTCATATTCTCAGTACTATATACTACTTTATTTTTCTTTTTTTCCCTTTTTTTCTAATTGTCTGCTCTGCGTGAGATCATCCAGTTATTAATTATTAGTCACCATTTTCCTAAGCGCTTATTAATTAAATTCTTTCTGCTTGTTTCCTATTCCTTTTTCTAACTATTGTATTGTTACCAATATTGTGTAAAGTATTTACTTATGTGCTTGTTGATTTTCTCATTGATGCATTACTGATTAATGAGCTGATCGTAAATTAAGTCGCCTTATTGTTGTTATTTATTGCATGTTAATTAGACATTACTTATAATTCAATTGTATTTATGTAAAATTGGCCTTTGGCCGTTGGAAGCAATAAAACAACTATGGATTTAGAATGTGGATAAAATCTTAACCTAATAAAATTTTAAAATAAATGTATATGCTAGCCTATTATAATGCACCAAGATACAAGGAGCCTAGTAAAGGCATTCATGTGTTTGCTTAGTAAGGTCTTCATATGTTTGCCTAGTAAGGTCTTCATATGTTTGCCTAGTAGGGTCTTCATGTGTTTGCCTAGTAAGATCTTCATGTGATTACCTAGTAGGGTCTTCATGTGTTTGCCTAGTAAGATCTTCATGTGATTACCTAGTAAGGTCTTCATGTGTTTGCCTAGTAAGATCTTCATATGTTTGCCTAGTAACGTCTTTATGGCTTTGCCTAGTAAGGTCTTCATGTGTTTGCCTAGTAGGGTCTTCATGTGATTACCTAGTAAGGTCTTCATGTGTTTGCCTAGTAACGTCTTTATGGGTTTGCCTAGTAGGGTCTTCATGTGTTTGCCTAGTAGGGTCTTCATGTGATTACCTAGTAAGGTCTTCATGTGTTTGCCTAGCAAGATCTTCATGTGTTTGCCTAGTAACGTCTTTATGGGTTTGCCTAGTAGGGTCTTCATGTGTTTGCCTAGTAGGGTCTTCATGTGATTACCTAGTAAGGTCTTCATGTGTTTGCCTAGTAACGTCTTTATGGGTTTGCCTAGTAGGGTCTTCATGTGTTTGCCTAGTAGGGTCTTCATGTGATTACCTAGTAAGGTCTTCATGTGTTTGCCTAGTAAGATCTTCATGTGTTTGCCTAGTAACGTCTTTATGGGTTTGCCTAGTAAGGTCTTCATGTGTTTGCCTAGTAAGGTCTTCATGTGTTTGCCTAGTAAGATCTTCATGTGTTTGCCTAGTAAGGTCTTCATGTGTTTGCCTAGTAAGATCTTCATGTGTTTGCCTAGTAAGGTCTTCATGGGTTTGCCTAGTAAGGTCTTCATGTGTTTGCCTAATAAGATCTTCATGTGTTAGCCTAGTAAGGTCTTCATGTGTTTGCCTAGTAAGATCTTCATGTGTTTGCCTAGTAAGGTCTTCATGGATTTGCCTAGTAAGGTCTTAATGGGTTTGCCTAGTAAGGTCTTCGTGGGTTTGCCTAGTAAGGTCTTCGTGTGTTTGCCTAGTAAGGTCTTCATGTGTTATCAAGTAATGTTTATTTACGTCTTATGGCTCGTTGCTATAATTTATCAATCTGGAGATTTCCGTATTTTGTAACGCGTTTTCCTGTTTTTCAGAGCGCGGTGTTTGAGCACACTGTACATGGTTTGACTTTTATTTTCTGTGATCACTATATCACTCAGTAACTCAATAAAAAAATCAAAAATCTAGAGTAAACCATCTTCTTTGGCGATTGATATAATTAAAATCGCGATATCTTGATTATAAACATGTATTATAAGAAAAAGGTCAATAAGAGACTCAGAACAAATCTTTATTGGTTGCAGGGACAGTAACTACAAGTTTTGTAGTCTAAACTGTTTCAATACATAAAATCGAACCTCGCTCACGATGAGTTGGTCAAGACTAGTAACATTTGTGACTGGAATCTTTAGTATGCCGCCGCACTACCCTCTTGGCTTTGTTTTGTACATCCGGAATGGGTTGTAAATCTGTGAAAGTCTGTCGCCATATGTTGCTGCGATGACAGGGTTCACACAGTTTATGTTATACAACGGTACATGTACACCTCCAGATAAAAATTCTCATACTCCTTTACATGTATCAGTATTATTAATTTTAACTTCCCTAGCACCACATACATTTCAGCCTAGTTATTAATTTCAAATGTTAATAATTTGAGAATAAGTTTGTCAGATACAATTGTAACATATATTAACACAAAGAATTGTTATATAGTAATCCACCAGCCTCGTTCATTACAGGAAGAAAATTAAGTAAATAACTTCTAGCGCTGTTTTATTTTTTTAACTAATATTGTAATAATATATAATAATAATGATCTTGCTACTTTCAACATTAAAAAACTATATGTTTCAAATGTATAATTATTATACTTATATTACTGAATTAAAAAAATGCACATAAGGAAATATTTTTACTATAGAGAACTAAATATTTAGTATATGTGTTATAGTACTAGATTAAAACACAATTAATTATTATGTTCACGTAAAAATGTATTCACATAAGATAGAAATCAAGCATTATGTTTTAAAATATATCAATGACAGTCTGACTCCTTGCGTGGAATAGACAGGACTGCAGAGTGCAGACTACAAACGAAGGTGCAGCGCTCTGTGAGGACATCTCTGAACTTCTACCGCCCGATGAGTAACGTCTACATGCAAACATTTTTTTGAATTGCCAAAAATAACGACTAACAAATTATTATTTTTTTACAATCGAAGTCTCCCCGTACTAACAATAATAAGGATTCTAAGGATGCAAAAATTATATTTTTATCACAGTAAATAACGTTTTAACTAGTCATTTCAAATTAGTCAATTATTCATAGGTTTAAATGGGAAAAACGTTCTATTAAAAGTCAATTTGTAACAAATATAAATTATTATTGTTTAAATTATTTACCTCTAATAATAGTAAATGACTCGTAGATTCGGGCTACTTCTTCATTTTTCTCAAATAACCGTCGGTTAGGCGGTAATTAAGAAACTAAATACTTCTCCCATGTTAAACGGGCTGGAGTCAGAGCGCGGCGGCCGGCGTCTATCCGGCCCCCTCTTAAAATTTAAATCTCAGTTTTTACGTTGTTATAAATAACTATTTAAAATAAAATTAATATAGGCCTCAATTATATTTTTTAGAAAGTAGCAAAGAAATAATAATATTATAAATATTATATTGATCGACATTTTCATTAATTTTTACTTATCGTAGAAGTAGTACGAGTACTTACAATGTGTTGTAGTCTATATACAATATTGTGATTTATATTTATATTTAGGATTATGTTGCTTATTCAACAAACAAATTATTGTATAAATAATTGTTTAAAACATATTATAAATATGTTGTTTAAGTAATTTACTTATAAAATACTTAGTTTGACACTATACTAAAATAAACGTGATAGTAATTAAATAGGCAATATTTAATTATAGGTACAGTTTTTTTCTATTTTTCAATAATAGAATGAATATTCTATGAGATGAACACTATACTAAAAGTGTTTGTCAAATTTTATTTTAAAAAATAGAACACGTTTTATAAACTACGGCAATTATTTTTCTACCATGAGATGGTTGGTTTATTTTCATTTACATATTATTTTTTAATCGACCATCGTCATGAACCAAGCTGCTCCTGGGAACATTGAACTAGGTACGTTACGCTAGTGTTAATGTAGCCTATTGCAGTGTAAATCAGCAGTTGTTGCAGACCTCACCAACTAAAAGAAAGGACTTACACAGATGTTCCTTATGAATTATATAACTATTGTAAGTAATATACTATAATTAAGGATTAAACTTAATTAAGTTTAGCGTAGGATAAGGTGAAGTGTGCTCTGTGAATCAACCGGAATCTATGCAAGATCATCAAGACACTATCGAGGTTCTTATGTCTAATCCCAGTGCTTGTGGTCTGGTTCTTACGATTGCATCTGCAAAAATAATACAAATTAATAAGCAAGACAGGAGTTTAAAAAAAACACACAGACAAACAAACTATCGCTTCCTCATGAAACCTACGCTGCAGCTGTCATACAATCTACACATCATGCTGACTTTAATGTAAAGAATAGTACATCTTCTTCAGGCACTTTTTTAGGGAATCCACTTCAAGCAACCGTTCAAAAATAAGACATTCGAAAACCGCTCAAAATTCCAAATTGAAACTGCACGTATCAGATAAATGCATATTTGTGCATCAAAATGCACAAATAGCAACAAACAAGGTGGAAGAACTTTCTCTCATGTGTGAGGAAGTGAACCCCGATGTGCTAGTTATTACCGAACACGGGTAATAAGCACATTACCGAACACGGGTAGCAACATCAAGCATTTTCAAATTCAAAATTATCAATTGGCAAATTTTTACTGCCGCACCTCTGCAAAAGGTGGAGGGGTGGCAATTTTCGTTAAACATATTTTATTTACCCCTCTCAAAAGTTTAATCTCGATCAAATTTTGAGTAAGATGTCGAAACAAAATCGAGCATTTATTGTCATGGGAGACTTTAATATCGATATATTAGATATTAATAGCCCGATGACAAGAAGATTTACAGATTTATTGAGTTCTTTTCACCTCGTCCCGTCAATTAATTCACCAACGAGAGTGACTCCATTTTCTATGACGGCAATTGATAACATTATCACAAACATGACTTATGTGGAAGTTTCTGTGATCAACACAGCCACGTCAGACCATTATGGCCAACAGGCCATTATCAATGGTCATGAACCAATGCGACAACCTACAAATAAAAAAAACAATCAGAGACACGAGGCCAACTAATGTTGCATTGTTGAACTCTATGCTTTCAAAAGAAAGTTGGAGCTTCCTAAATGTCGGAGATTCTATTGAAAAAGAGTTTCAGAATTTCGAGGAAACATTTAACTATTATTTGGATGTCAGCTGTCCCTTAAAAAACACAATTCAAAAACTGATGAATAAAAAAGGCTCTTGGATTACCAAAGGTATACTTATTTCAAGAGAAAAATTATTACTTCTTTACGAAATAAAAAACATACTTTAAACGAGGAATTCAAACTCTTTTTCCGAAATTACAAAAGGACTTACAGAAAAGTCATTAAAACTGCAAAGGCCTATGAGGTCAACAAAGCAATGCTCACGTCAACAAATGTCTCAAAAACCGCGTGGGCTATAATTAAAAATAAAAGTTCAGCACACAAAGACAAACGTATTGAGCTTCAAATTGATAACAAGCAAACCAGCGACCCCTTAAATGTCGCTGAAGAATTTAACAGATTTTTTCCTCAAATGAAGCCGATCAAGCATTTTCTCACCTAGATAGTCGATTATTCTCATTGTCCTTCTCGAGCCCCGTAGCCTCAATGGCTCTTTCTCCGGCAACGGAGGAGGAGATATCTCGAGTTATCAGTGATTTTAAATCAAAAAAGTCAAATGATTTAAATAATTTTTCGGTGTGGCTTCTTAAACAATGCCATAAGCATTTGTTGAGGCCTCTTGAATACATCAATCACTCTTTTCTTACAGTAACGTGCCTCGCTTCTCTGAAAAAAGCTAAAGTTATCCCAGTTTTTAAAAGGGCGATCCATTGAATAAGCATAACTACCGTCCTATCTCAATATTGCCAGCCTTCAGCAAAGTATTCGAAAAAATCTTTCTTATCCGAATGGTTAATTTCCTGAATAATAACAATCTACTATCAATAAATCAATTCGGATTCAGGAATGGAAAATCCACAAAAGATGCAGTAGTGTGTCTGGTCGATATGATAGTAGAAGCAATTGAAAATCGTAAAAGTACACTGAGTGTATTTGTCGATTTAACGAAGGCTTTTGACTGTGTTGATCATGGGCTTCTATTCACAAACTCAACAATTATGGGATACGAGGCGTGCCACTCAAGTGGATATAATCCTATCTCATGGATAGAAAGAACTAAATTTGTGGGGATCTCAAATATGAGATCTGAGGAGAGGCGACTGAGATACGGTGTCCCGCAGGGATCCATACTCAGCCCGCTGCTCTTTCTGATCTACGTTAACGATGTTGGTTCATCAGTACGTCAAGGGCGTCTCGTCCAATACGCTGATCACACGACTCTCTGTTTTACTCAAACTCAAGTGAAGAACTGGAACAGGTAACGTTCATTGAGCTTAACAATTCAATTCAATATTTTAACAAGCCCAATCTCAAAACAAATGCGACAAAAACGTCATTCATGCAGTTCCTTCTGCGCCAAAGCGACTCAGATCTATGACAGTCAAACAGTAATGGTGGGCGAGACTGAGATCGAAGAAGTCTACTCGGCAAAATTCCTCGGAATACACCTTGATCAGGGGTTGACTTGGGATTGCCATGTAGACAGTATCCTCAGGCATTTATGTTTTGAGGCAACTTTCTAAATATTGCCCGATCCAGATACTGATGATGGCATATTATGGAGTAATCTACCCTCACTTGTCATACGGACTGGCACTGTGGGGTGGTTGCGCAAATGTTATCTTTTCCAGACTGTTCATTCTGCAAAAAAAAGCAGACCATATAATTGCCAAACTGCAGTGGAGAGTCGTGCAAGCTGTCATTTAAAAACCTAAATATGTTGACATTACCCTGCCTGTATATTTTAGAAACGTGTGTGTTCTTTAAATCAAAATGCGATCCCATAAGAGGTAGAGAAATGCACTCTTATGAAACTAGATGCAGGGACAACTACCGAACTGGAAGACACAGGACGGTAGCTTACGAGCGCTTGCCCTCACAGGCGGGTGCTCGTTTTGTCAACAAATTGCCGAACGCAATTAAAAGTGCCCCGACGCTGAAGGCGTTTAAAACTCGTCTGAAAGCTGCCTTGATATCGGAAGCGTTTTACAGCACAGATGAGTTTTTGGCACACCAATGGGAGACCTAGGGATTGGCTGACTGACGTAGGTGCTGGAGTGGATTAGTTCAAACGAATGAATGATTTGACTATTGTAAGTATGAATGTGACTATGTATTGAGTGAACGTTTTTTTTATATATAACTTAAATGAATTTGTTTGCAAATGACGATTTCTATGCAATATTTGTATATTGTTTCATGAAATAAAACATTTATTATTATTATTTTTATCGTTAGCCACATTTAGCGTAGATATAATTGCCTACCTAAGAAGACAAAATCAAACACATCGTATAAAGAAACTTATAAAATACATAAGTGCCAAAATAAAAATTATAGACGAAAGAAGCTACGGTCAATGAAGTGCGTGGCATTTCACAATCAGCGACGCCAAAAATAAAACCAAAGCCCACTACTTCAGTCGCCCACAGCGCTACGGCGTAGGCCTACTATCCAAGTCTCCATTCTTAACAACTGTCCAAATAGAAAGTGACAACTGACAAAAGAACCATGGCCGTCACACTGCTGGTTTAGTCATAGGTTTCCTAGACCCTGCTGCGGAGGGAACTGGTTTCTGCCAGACGGAATCCAAACAGCTGGCCATTGTGTCCCAAAAACATCATTCATTGGGTCTTTCGCAAGAAAGTGGAAGTGGGCGGTCAGTAGCATACCATCTGTCGACACTTCGTTGGTTGTTGTCGCTTCTCTAATTTCGTACCAACATAAATTGAATGGAAATACCACTTAGTGAGAGCTGTGCAAACGCTTGGCAGTCGAGATTAGGGATATACATGCGTGATCATTAAGTCAATATACGAGAAGCTTCTTCCAGCTTCACGTTGTGAAAATGATTATGTACTAACTGACATGTGCTGTGCTCCCCCTCGCATTTCACTATCTGTCGACGCATGTTATATTCCTGCGTACGGTTTCCATGAGGACTGATCCATGAACATTTGAAAATTAGATTGACCTACCCGGCCACCCATACACGTGAAGTGGTAATGTTCCACCACCCACCCATACATATGCAGCGGTACTGACCCATCCACCCAACCAAACACGTGCAGTGGTATTGATCCACTACCCACAGGTGCTCTGAGCATCTGTTGAGCCCCTTAACTCACCTGATAAATTTATCATTTCAGACAGGCATATTTCCTTCTTCCCTCAAAATAACAAAAGTAATATCGATTTACAAAAAAGGCGACCCCAACTCCATCAATAATTTCAGACCAATCTCAATTTTTCCCGTCTTGAGTAAAGTATTTGAAAAAGCCTTTCTAACCCAAATGCTAAAATTTCTGGAAAAACACAACCTTCTCTCGAATGACCAGTTTTGTTTCAGGAAGGGGAAATCAACGATATATGCAGTAGTACGTCTAGTTGATATGGTTGTGGAGAGCTTGGAAAAGCGCAAAGCCACTCTAAGCGTTTTTCTCGATCTTTCTAAGGCGTTCGACTGCGTTGATCACAGTATGTTGCTCCACAGGTTAGAATTCTATTGTGTACGAGGAGTGCCACATTCGTGGATGAAGTCGTATTTAGACTGTAGAAATCAGACTGTCCAAATTTCAAACAAATTTTCAAAAATCAATCAATTGAGCTTTGGTGTCTCCCAGGGATCTATACTTATGATATATGTAAGTATAGATATAGCCCCTTACTATTTATGATATATGTAAATGATACAGCGTCATCTCTTCAGCAAGGGCGACTCGTGCAGTATGCTGATGACACAACTCTCTGTTTTAGCCAAAAATCAGAATTACATTTAGAAATTGAAACATTTATGGAGCTAAATAGCTGCCTACAACATTTCTCTAACATCAATCTAAAAACAAACCCTAAAAAAAAAAAAAAAAACACCTCATTAGCTTTTGTCTTCGACCATCCAACCTCGAATTCACTCCAGCTATTATGTTGGATGAAACAGAGGTGGAAGAAGTACAATCAACAAAATTCCTCGGAATACACATCGACAAAGGCCAAACTTGGAACAATCATATCGACAGTCTGTGTTCCAAACCGTACTCAGGCATTTATGTTCTGAGGACGTTATCAAAAAGCTGTCCAATTCAGGTACTGATGACGGCATATTATGGCCTCATCTACCTTCACTTATCCTATAGAGTGGTGCTTTGGGGTGGATGTGCAAATGTCGAGTTTCTCCCGCCTATTCAGACTGCAGAAAAAAGCGGTCAGAATAATTTCAAATTTGAAAAACAGAGAGTCGTGCAGAATTGCTTTCCAAACCCTAAAATTGTTGACACTGCCCAGCATTCACATCTTAGAAACAATCATGTACTGTATGTCAAAATGTGTACTCACAAGAGGGACTGACATCCACAGTTATGAAACTAGACGCAGGGACAACTATCGCACTGGGCAACATAGGACGGTGGTCTATGAGCACCTCCCTTCACAGGCTGGTGTTCATTTTCTAAACTGTTTGCCCCGTAAAATTAAATTTGCCAGGACGCCAAAGGCGTTCAAAACTCGCCAACTTTTATTATTATTATTATTATTATAACCCACCCGCCCTCCCATACACGTACAGTGGTATTGGCCCACCCACCCACCTATACACGTACAGTGGTATTGGCCCACCCGCCCACCTATACAGTCATTGTATAGTGTAGGCGAGTTCTTGGCATACAACTGGGAGACTAATAATTGGCAAGAAACCGGTGCTGGATAGGCTTGCCCTCTAGAATGAATGTAAGATTGAATGAAATAATTGTATGTATGAATGTTGAATTTGTAGAATGAATGAACATACAATTTTTTTCCGTTTGACGATTGCGATACAATTCAATGTTAAAATTGTCTATGCAATAAAACTCTATTCTATTCTATATCCATCCATACATACCCAGAGGTCATTGGGGGAAGTGTGATATAGCGTGTCGATAAGGCCCATTTGTTGCCTTTGACCCCTGTTAACAATCTGTCGGGCATGCTGGCTTTACAAATATTATTTGCGAATCGATATATTTTCGTTAAACGTTAACATATTGTACATTGGTTTGTTTTTGATTTTTGAATACATACGCCTAGTTTTGAAAAATGAGTTAAAATAAACATCTCATATTGAAAATTTGTTATGTTTATTCTGTAAAACTAAACTAATTAGGGATTCGCAAAGCAATTCCAACGCACAATTTCATTCTTGATCAAATGCAATTTGTTTAGAAAACAATCCTTTTTAAAATAAATCTTTAATTTGGATACGCGTGATCTTATGTCCGGTTCGAAAATAACACCGTAGTTGTTCTTATGTGATTAAAACCAACAAGGCTGACTACTCCTCTGGGGTTAGACTGAGAGCAAATATGAATGTATAAGTACAGTTTTTAATCTACACCATAACACCAGACCGCCCTTTAACTTGTAACTTCGAATTGTAGGCGTACCTGTAGTAAACAGTTCGATTGGCAAAGTTTGACAAGTTCAAATGGAACTTGAAAATCCCTTTCAACATGAAGGCAGTTTATTTTTTAAATCTTTAAGGAAGGCAAACACAATAAATTGAAAATAATAATCTATTGCAGTTAGTAAAACATGTTTTCTTTTTCTTCTGAAACTTAACATACGTATTCCAAAAAGCAACAAAAAAATGTTCAATATTTTCTTTTGGTTGCTGGAAGTTTTTCGCTCCTGAAAATAAGAATGAATTGCCTCTCATAAATTTATATCCAAATAACTGACTTACAATCGTTTAATTATTCACTCTCAGAAAAGGTGAGATTAGCCCAACAGTCTAGCTCTTATAATATTTAAACCAATGTACGATTTTAGGAAAAGTACAATATCGGCTGTATTACAGGCTGATTGTTGTTGCTACATTATTTAGACTATTTCATTTGTTGTATAAAGTATTATCTTTAACAGTAGCCTATAAGGTATAAATGTTAAATGTGTGGATTACAAATTTTTGTATACGCATAAGCCAATTTTTAGTAACATGTTTAATACTTTATTATGTAAAAACCATATTGTACACTTATTTAATATTTTTCTGTGCCTCTTGGCAACCTTCGTCTACAGATTATAAAAACACAACAGATTGTCCAAAATCCGAAGTATATTAGTGTTTATATTTTTAGTAATATAAACACTAATATACTTCGTGGCCGTCTGATCACCGTGAAAGATCCATACAACACCGTGTACGCGTTGGTGGATTGATGTATGGGGGAACCAGTTTCGTAGTCGTTGGCCTTCGAACTTAATATCGAGTGCATGTGCAGAAGCCTCAATTAAGTAGGCTCTACCAAGGTCGTCTTTTGTGTGCGCCCCACAGTCGAGAGCAATACAACAACTGTGTGACTGAAACAACTCGTTAAAATAACATTAAATGTATTTAATTTACTTGCTGATTATTATAGTCAAGGTTACCATTAATCTGCCCATTTAATTACAGATACTTGTTTATATTGCTAAGATACCAAAAATATAAAATGCCAATACACTGTTTACACACAGCCTAAATAATTCTGTCTCTATTAGTAAACGCTTACACTATATGTTTATAAACACGGTTAAATAAATCTCCTACCTTAAGCTATCCAAGGTTTTATTTTGTTTATAAACATTTATAAACAATTCTGTCCTTCCTCGCAAATGAATATATTATTTATAAACATGTCTAATTCTGTTTTTCTAAATCGTACAATTTTAGTAACAATAGAAAATATTCAACAATTGGACATTGTTGAATATTTTTAAACAATTCTGTATTTCCAATTTGTTAATTATTTAGAACACATCTAAATAATTATGTCTCCTAATTTGTAGAAGTTTATGAGTTGTTTATAAATATGTAAGTAATTCAGTCTTCCCCATTCGTACAAGCGTACATATCGTTTATAAGCATGTCTAAATAATTTGTGAAATCCCCTGCTTTGTATGTATTTATGTTCAGACATTTCTTTTAAATTGGCCTAATTAAAATTAAATGCAAGACAATTATTTCAAGATGAATTGTTTATGAAAAATAATTTTGCAACACACGATTATTTACAAAATTTCAAACTACAAAGATTGTTTGATATCCTGCAGCAAAATTATGACATACCATAAAGCCACTTTATTCGTTCAACGGTAGGTTATGTTATCACTTAATTGTAAGAGTCAGTGGGAATGTTACCACAGCAAGTGAACTACTTTCTCCTCTAATTTAATTGTCCGGTAGAGGTAAATGGGCGGATTACAATCAGCATGAAATTAATGTATTGCTGAGGTCATTAGAAGAAGAACCAGTCAGTCTACTTACTCCGAAAAAAATAGTAATAATAAAATTATCATTTTTAGAGCTCTTCTTACTGTACGTGATTTTAATTTGCTAGTATTTAATTAAGGAATCAAATTAAAATAAAACATCATTAGAAGTCCTTGTCCGTTCAATCCCTGGATAAACAGTTTTATGGTTCTCGGTATAAGTTCACTGTATTTGAACGTTTTTGCTTACTAATTTATCTGTTAGCTGAAATAATGTAGCGTAAGCCACTCTGGAAAGTCCGCAAATTATAAATCACACTATCCAGAATTAACTATTACATGAATATATAATAATATTTAAAATAAAATACTTCAAATACTTAATAGTTTGTTTTTGTAGTGTCAATCTGCTTCATGCCATCGGATTTCTCTTCCAGCTGCATGATGACCTGGGAAGATTCCAAACAACTGAGCTGTATAATGTCAGAGCGGCGCTGTTCCTATTACGTTATTATACAAGTATCATTAACATCAGCTGTTTTAGCACCGATGTATTATTGAAGTTTTGCCTGATTCCCTGTAGTGAGTTCTGTTCATGTTCGTTTAACTGGCAATATTGTCACAGTAGGACCAGTCTACGATGGCTATTATTAGTAATTAGTAGCTAGTAAGTAGTACACTGACATTGACCTACCCTATCACTTTAATGTGTGCTACGTATAAGAGGTATATGTAGGCGTACCATATTATTTCTTCTTTGGCTGAGGTTTTTGAAGCCAAAAAAGGAGACAATCCGAAAACAAGACAACTGCGTTAATATCTCAAACCTTACAAGTAAAATATTTTAGGAAATTCACAACTTACTCTAAAAACTAGCATTTAACACTATGTAGGCCTATATAGTCCGAATAAAATAACTTTGGTACTGTAGGAATGGCTACGCGCCACTGGTCTGAAATAACAAAACTCGTGAGTTTTAATTGAGTGTCAAACTTAAAATAAGTAAGCAATAATTTTCAAACTAATTTTTTAGTCTCAACCATGTTATATTCTTTAAGAAAACATTATGTTGGAGATTTTGCTTGTGATTGTGCTTATCAATAGTTTGCTTTTCATAGTGATATTTGTGTTTAAGAACACGTTTTTATGAGTGAGATTGCGCGTGAGTCGTCTTTAACCTGTCACTGTAGTGAGAATAGTTATAATAAAATGATTCCTTGTGTATGGATGACAGTTTGATTTATTTTGGTTAGTTTGGTATAAGACTCATTTATTAGTTCAAACAGTTAATGAGAAATTAATTTTGTTGTAAACCATTGCAAACTCGGAAACGACAAACGCTACCCAAAATTTCTTTGAGCAAACATTAACCGTGTTATATATGTATAGCTAAAATAAAACTGAGGCAATAATAAAACATGCAGAAAAATGATGAAGAGTTGATGAAGTAAACTTATAATTCGTTTACATAAAGGCTGTGTCGGACGCTTATATTCTTCAAGGGAAAGTGTAGACCGGATATTCAGTCCAAGCGTAAAATAATCTTAACGATAACAGATCGACGATATTTCCAGATAAGAATTGTTTCTCCAGTAAGAAATAAGGTGAGATATAAGTTGACTTTTGACTCAGTTATAAGTAGTTCGTGTTCAGTTCTTAATCGATTCAACAGTGCTAGGTTCAGTTTACTCGCCAGTTTATCGATTCAACAGTGCTAGGTACAGTTTACTCGCCAGTTTATCGATTCAACAGTGATAGGTACAGTTTACTCGCCAGTTTATCGATTCAACAGTGCTAGGTACAGTTTACTCGCCAGTTTATCGATTCAACAGTGCTAGGTACAGTTTACTCGCCAGTTTATTTTTATTACAGTTATTTAGTTTTAGAGCTATAGAAGTTTTTTTTTATTTAGATGTGACAATAATGTTATAGGATTCAGTGAATATATAATTATCAGTGTTTAGTGTGATTCTAATGTTTAGGCCCTATACAAATTTAGTTAATATTCTATTAGTAATCGACAAGAAGGACCTTTGAAGAGGCTAGAGCTGAGCCAGTGACTTAACAACGCGCGTTTGGGATCACGACCGCCTTGTTGACAATCTAGTTTTGAAAACTACTGAATCTTTCTTTCTAGTTCAAGAACATTTTATTAATAACATAACGATGGTTTCAAGTGACTGGCTTATACTATCCATCATTTCCACTAACTCGTCCGACAACGAAATGTTGGATGGTGTATGGATTCATCGGACCTGGTTCACGGACATCTCGGACAAGCCCGTGGTCGAAAAAGAATTCCTAACGGAATTGATCGACCGTCCGAGATACCAGAAGGTGTATGGGCCCTTCCGATTGTCGGCTGGTTTTTTCAGCTGACAACCCTTATTTTCAGTTATTGCGTGGACTGAACATTGAACTGACCAGAAATGAGGCCCAAGGTACTCCGAATGCAACCGACAGTACAAGATGTCCCCGCTGTCAGATGTACCGGTCAGAATGTATTTGATAAAGATGGTGGATATTGTATTTCACGCTTTTGTTATCAATGTGCTGTCGTCGAGAGCAGGTGAATGATCATTTCAAGGCGTCGGGTAAATCGATGGTAATCAGTGGCCTTTATGAAAGATGAGGAGGGGATAATAATAAGCAATAATTTATGTTCTGTAAGAAAATGGGATAATGAGGTCATATATGTAGCATGAGGAATAACAGAAATTTACACATATCTGAGATGAATATATAAATGTAAAGGGACGCGCATGTAGGGTAAATCAATGTTGAGTGTAGGATGGATACAAGAACTAAGGTTTTACTGTTCCCTCAGACATGTTAGAGAGGCAGTGATACGTGAGATTGCGCCACACTACAGGAGCCCAGTTACTTGCATTTGAATACCTTTAAAAAAGGTTTTACTGTTCCCTCAGACATGTTTGAGAGGCAGTGATACGTGAGATGCGCCACACTACAGGAGCCTAGTTACTTGCATTGGCGTAGATCTTCTTTTCTCGTAGTGTTGTATCTAGCTCAAATGAGATTGAGAGAGTGACACGTAAGATTGCGCCACACCTACAGGAGCCCAGTTACTTGCATTGGCATAGATCTTCTTCTCTCGTAGTGTTAAATCTAGCTAATAGGGTATTGAGAGGCAGTGACACTTGAGATTGCGCCACACCTACAGGACCCCAGTTACTTGCATTGGCATAGATCTTCTTCTCTCGTAGTGTTAAATCTAGCTAATAGGGTATTGAGAGGCAGTGACACTTGAGATTGCGCCACACCTACAGGACCCCAGTTACTTGCATTGGCATAGATCTTCTTCTCTCGTAGTGTTAAATATAGCTCATGGGGGATTGAGAGGCAGGGACACGTGTGATGGCGCCACACGTACAGGAGCCCTGTTACTTGTACTGTCGTAAATCTTCTTAGTGTTATATCTAGGGTTGCCGTACGTTCGTATTTTGTATGGACGGTTTGTATTTTACATTTAGTGTCTGTGTCCGTACCGTAAAAAAAAAAAAAAAAAAAAAAAAAAACTGATAGATGTTAGTAGTTTTTGGTAATATTAAAAACATATTTTAAATATTTTTATTGTAAAACAGACAAACATGTACTACTTTGGGCAATTTACAATGCTATTATGAGCATCACAGTAAACAGTGACATGTCATGTGCTGAATTTTTAGAAGCCATCATAAAGAATAGTTCCTTATTTTTAAAAGTAATCTCTTCATAAAAATATGACTGGCTTCAGCCTACATTCCTAGGCGTAGTTCTGCATGTCACGTAGTGTTGTATCTAACTCAGAGAGGTTGGAGAGCCAGTGAATTCTAATATTTTACCACACCTACAGGAGCCATTCTACATGCATTCGCGTAGTTCTGCATCTCATGTAATGTTGTGTCTACCTCAGAGAGGTTTGAGAGGTAGTGAACTGTGAGATTGCACCACGCTTTGGAGCCCTGTGAAATGCATATATCGTAGTTCTACATGTCACGTAGTGTTATATCTAGCTCAGATAGGTTTGAGAGGTAGTGAACTGTGAGATTGCACCACGCCTTGGAGCCGTGTAACATGCATTTATCGTAGTTCTGTAAGGTCATGTAATGTTGTGTCTACCTCAGAGAGGTTTGAGAGATAGTGAACTGTGAGATTGCACCACGCTTTGGAGCCCTGTGAAATGCATATTGTAACATTGTTTATTTACGCCTCACGTTCTAGCGCCATTCTGTAACATTGAGCCTTTACTAGGTCGTTACATTAATTACTTTTACTTAATTTATTCAATTAAATTATTTGATAAATTAAATTTTCTTTAAATTCTTTTTTATGAGATCTCTTTTTTCTTTCTCAGGGTCTAATATCGGGTAAATCGGTGGATCTATGTAGTACAATAAATCAAGATTGTATAGTCTTTACAAAATCATTTTAATTGCATGTTTTCCACAAAGAATAAAATCATTATTTGGTTATAACATAAAGTGTCATAACTAATTCAGCTTGCTTTACATAAAAAACAAAATTTTTACTATGAATTTTTAACTTTAATCAAATTGATAAAAAAACATTAATCAATTCTTATAACTACTTATTGTATGCTTATCTGAGAAGGCAGAGTTTTTGGCTGAAGATCATGTCCGGTTTACGTCCCGTTGTTTGCTCAAAACTACGCAAATTAAACTGATCCGATAATTAATTGTTAACTAATGACTGTTGTTTAATCTATGAAAACGCACAAATATTTTAAACATTTTCTCCCGTAGATGTCACCTGGAGCCGATGTTGTTACTGTAGGATGACCTGTCTGTTGGTGTCTCGTTTTTTCAACTGGGCGAGGAACATTTCTAAAGCGTTGAGTTCAAGTCCCCCACTTTTACTTTCTTTTCCGGTATTATTCCCCTCTGGGTTCAAGACTATCGGTCCTTCCGGTTTTGCCACGAGGTAGCAGACCCATATCGTATACTGTTCTCCCCGTACTGTGCTGCACTCTACGGGCATTTTTGGAATTACATGTCCCGTTCTGATTGGTTCCCTTAAAAGTTTGACTCTTGCGTCGTTGTACTGCGCCAGATCTGGGGTGTGGCCTATGGAACGTTCTAACCGACCCGCCGAGTCCTGTCCCACGCCAACTCCGTTTTATCTTTGTTGACTGTTATGTCTCAGACATTCCCATATGTTTTGATAATTCTTGGAACAAGCCCACCCATCCTGTTTCGAACAAAGGGTTTTGTTTGAGGGGACATATTTCTGTCTCCACGTCTACCCAACTGGCGTCTTTCTCACGACAATTCTCTAACATCGTATTGACCTTCTTTATTTCTTCAAATTAAATATATCCTTTTCCTTATATACAATAATTTTATTATTTATTTATTTTAATTAATTTACCTATCAATTTGGTGGACCTGTTACAATATATCGTAGTTCTGCATGTCACGTAGTGTTATATCTAGCTCAGATAGGTTTGAGAGGTAGTGATATGTGAGATTGCACCACGCCTTGGAGCCGTGTAACATGCATTTATCTTAGTTCATGCATTTATGAATGTTGTGTCTAGCTGAGAGAGTTTTAAGAGCCAGTGAACCATGATATTGCACCAAGCCTTGGAGCCCTGTTGCATGCATTGGCGTAGTTCTGCATGTCATGTAATGTTGTGTCTAGCTGAGAGGTTCGAGAGCCAGTCAACCGTGATATTGCACCAAGCCTTGGAGCCCTGTTACATGCATTGGCGTAGTTGTGCATGTCATGTAATGTATCTAGCTCAGATGGGTTTGAGAGGCAGTGAACTGTGAGATTGCCCCACGCCTTGGAGCCTGTTACATGTCTACAGGAGCTCTGTTACGTGCCATGGCGTAGTATCTCAGCATCTCACGTAGTAATCGTGAAAATTATAATTCTCTAAACTTGAACATATTACCATCAACCCTTTACATCGTCCATATAAACTGTATTATCGGTATTCGTGTACTTTGTAGTCGCTTCAAAAATCTTGACATATTTATCGCCAGTGCGTGTAATTAGATCTAGGCTACATTGTTTGGGGGAAAAGTATTTATTCCGTGAATGTCTATTTCATTTAAAATTGCGTTGTCAGTTATTTGGCCTGAATTGTCTGTCATTGTTATTATTATTTTGTGTTTTTTGCGTTGAACTGATATTTGAAAACTATTTTGGTCTAGGACAGTTATTTCTCGAGATTTCTCGAAAAACTTAAATTTCGCAGTAAGTGAACTCTGGTGACTTTACGCACGATGATAGTACAAGCTGAACCACAAAGAAACCGTAGGTCATGCACTTGATTTAAATACAAATGACGCATTTTTGTTGAGTGTATATATAGGGCTAGAATAGGTTAGGCTAGATAGTTAAAAGTGTGTTTCAAGGGTCGAAAAATAATGTTATTGCCAAACCAATTATATATTTATGTTCTACATAAGTTAAGCCTTCAGTGTGACGTGAGTTTGTGTGACATCAGTTTGTGTGACATCAGTGGTGACTATGGTTTGTGAGATCATATATATAACTTTTTTATATTTTGTTAAAATAACACAGGAAAAATGCCAAAATTGTTTAGATGCTTTAGAACATGTTTATTAGTTAGTTTAATATAAAAATTATTCATAAACTTAATTCAATATGTTTTTTTTATTTAAAACAACAAATCCGTTAAAATTGTACATAAAAATATTAATTGACAAATTGAGTTATTTTTTTTTAGTAATCTACCTTTAAAAAAATTAACTAATTTTTATGTGTTAAAGCGATACGATTATGTAACTAACTTGTTTTTAACTGCTTATCATTAAATAAAATTATGAATATGATTAAAAAATTACTAATATTAGTGTAAATATAAAATAATTGAAGAATAAAAAGATTAGCAGCCAAAAAAATATGTTATGAGAATTAAACCAATTTTCACAATGTAGTCATTTCATGATACAAGTTTAGACATGGCCTTTTTATTACAAACAGTTTTTGCAAATAATACCTATATGATCTAGGCACAGACACGTACAGCACTTCTAGCAAGAATACTTAGTTTTCCGGTTCTTTTTGTAGCTACACTATTTGCATCGTCCTATAGTCCCCTCACATACTACAGGCCGGTCTTGTTGGTTCGGTTCATGTTACATGCCTGTATTATTCTCTCTCTTGTTAATCTTGGGAGGCTCATAACCCCTGCTCGTTGAACTAATTTTCGTTGTTAAAATAAATTGTAAAAATAAACCAAACTAACTAAATTAACAAGTTTCTATGTAGTTCTTAACAGATAATATTTCATTAAAAATATTATGTTTAGCGGTTTTAGGCATTTATGCATAGTAAACAAAAATAAGACATATCTTACCTAAATTGAAGAAAGCATTAGCTGGCCATACACTGACGCCCTTTCACGTCAAAAACCACGTGTAGTATAACATACACGTGAGTGGTGACGCTGGTGTACTAGACCATACACGTGACTGGTGACGCTGGTGTAGTAGACCATACACGTGAGTGGTGACGCTGGTGTAGTAGACCATACACGTGAGTGGTGACGCTGGTGTAGTAGACCATACACGTGAGTGGTAACGCTGGTGTAGTAGACCATACACGTGAGTGGTGACGCTGGTGTAGTAGACCATACACGTAAGTGGCGACACTGGTGTAGTAGACCATACACGTGAGTGGTGACGCTGGTGTAGTAGACCATATACGTTAGTGGTTACGCTGATGTAGTTGACCATACACGTGAGTGGTGACGCTGGTGTAGTAGACCATACACGTGAGTGGTGAAGCTGGTGTAGTAGACCATACACGTGAGTGGTGACGCTGGTGTAGTAGACCATATACGTTAGTGGTTACGCTGATGTAGTAGACTATACACGTGAATGGTGACGCTGGTGTAGTAGACCATACACGTGAGTGGTGACGCGGGTGTAGTAGACCATACACGTGAGTGGTGACGCTGGTGTAGTAGACCATACACGTGAGTGGTGACCTGGTGTAGTAGACCATACACGTGAGTGGTGACGCTGGTGTAGTAGACCATACACGTGAGTGGTGACCTGGTGTAGTAGACCATACACGTGAGTGGTGACCTGGTGTAGTAGACCATACACGTGAGTGGTGACGCTGGTGTAGTAGACCATACACGTGAGTGGTGACCTGGTGTAGTAGACCATACACGTGAGTGGTGACCTGGTGTAGTAGACCATACACGTGAGTGGTGACGCTGGTGTAGTAGACCATACACGTGAGTGGTGACCTGGTGTAGTAGACCATACACGTGAGTGGTGACGCTGGTGTAGTAGACCATACACGTGAGTGGTGACCTGGTGTAGTAGACCATACACGTGAGTGGTGACGCTGGTGTAGTAGACCATACACGTGAGTGGTGACCTGGTGTAGTAGACCATACACGTGAGTGGTGACCTGGTGTAGTAGACCATACACGTGAGTGGTGACGCTGGTGTAGTAGACCATACACGTGAGTGGTAACGCTGGTGTAGTAGACCATATACGTTAGTGGTGACGCTGGTGTAGTAGACCATACACGTGAGTGGTGACGCTGGTGTAGTAGACTATACACGTGAGTGGTGACGCTGGTGTAGTAGACCATACACGTGAGTGGTGATCTAACATTGCTATTGAAATTAGTTCTTTTCGTTTATTCATTTTTTATTTTACAATCAATGTATGTATCAATGTACCTTGGCCTTACCATGTTGCATAGGGTGGTTAAATTACCAATATTTAAATGTGGTACTGTAGAAATATATTATGATAAACATTAATGTTTTCATTTGAAATGTCCAACTTTAAAGCGGCTGTGGTTTAGAGTAGGTATAAATATATAGTTGAATTATTATGCTTGAGGCTAAATGCCAGTAGGCATATAAAACCTATGCTTAATATAAGATATAAATGAACAACAATATAAAAATCAAACAAGATAAATGTAATAGATTTAAGTTCTAAACAAATATAAAAATTATCTTTTACTACCAACCCTCTTTGGCAATAAAGGAAAGCGATACGTGCATTCAAAGTGAAAGCTACATTCTGTACTTTTGGAAGAATTTGGTCAAAATATTTGCCATTATATCTACTCCGACCCATATGGTACTTTAGGCGGAATTCCCGTTTATCGTTGGCCTTAATAAGTTTTACAGATGATCGTGGGTTGACGCGTATAGATGTTTGCAGTGCAAGTATCAGTGTAGGATCGGAGACTAACATGACAGCTACATGTTTGGATTAAGAGACTACAGATAAATTTAAACCTGCGGAAATTGTCATGGCTTGTAGGCAGAACATCAAAATTATCAACAGAAATTAAACTTCTAGTTTATAAAGTTATACCTAAACCAGTTTGGACTTTTGGCATTGAGCTCTGGGGAACAACATCAACTTCCAACATTGAAATTATTCAAAGGTTCCAATCTAAACCCCTAAGATTTATTCTAGATGCCCCTTGATATGTTAGAAATCAAACCATTCAAGAAGACACTAAAATTCCATATGTAAAAGATGTAATAAAAACGAAAAACTTGAAATACCTTCAGAGACTCGAGAACCACCAAAACTACCTAGCAGTTAAACTTTTGGTCAATAGCTGAAGTGTTTACCACCTTAAGAGACACAGTGTTCTCTATTTATAAGACAGATTTATCTAATTTTCTTTTCTTTCAATTCTTTATAATTTTAGAACATTGTAAGTCAGGACAAGCAAAGGGTTGTTTCTGACTCAGGTTAATTACCCTGATGAGGTTTACTTATTATTCAAATTGTATGAACAGATTCTATATAAAATAAATGTTAAATAAAGGTATTAGTAAATATATGTGATCATAACCTGTATTGCAGGTTATAACCTAAACGTATCTTTTTCTTTAAAATGTAAATCAGTTTTATAATGGTGTTTCAGATTTTTCGGTAAGAAACCGGAGTTCCATGGTTCAAAACAACCTCCCATATAAATAAAAGATCCCTTTTTCAAAGATATGTTTTCAGAAGCGTCTAGAAACTGCATAGTCACCATCAAGGCCCCCTAGATTTCCCTAGGGAATCTAGTGTGGCCTTGCACCAAATCACCAAAATGAATCCACCAAGTAAATGCAAGCAAGGATACTTCGAGCCTCAAATAGTACAAACAAAATTGGACCTGCACATTATAATCTAAACATACAGTAGCGAAGCTCAGCCGTTTTACTTGTAACCAAGCTATGCTAGCGAACTTGGCGGTGAAGTAGCAAACTACTGGCGTAGTAATCGGCTATTGTAGCACACGTGATTGTTGTTTATGTCAAAAGTGGTATTATAAGACTTAATTAATATAGTATAGTAATGAAGACAGCTGGCGCGGTACGCAAATAAACTATTTGACTGTTTACACTCAATTAATAATTGTATTGCAATCAAGGTAAAATGCCATGCTATTTTGCGGAGAGATGCCGTAGCTCTGCATTACGACCACTGGGATCGCTAGAGTCAGCCTGTTGGCATTTTCCCAAGAGTAAGCTTCGCGACTATGTATATTAGACTGTGGTGCCTGGTAATTTGTAAACAGCCACACTGACCCTGAAGTGGAACCGGTTAACCTTGGTCTTTGTTTTGATCGCAGACTGCGTCAAGGTGATATCCGAATGTGAAAATTACGGCTGTCCTAATTTATAACCTTATGTATCTTGGGCTTTCCAGTTGTTTTATTCCTAAATTACTAAAATGTTTGGTAATGTATATTTATCTTAAGAAATAACGGTACAATTCGTTAGTTAATTATACTAGTAGTATTATTCAGACAACAATTTAATTTCATTATTTTCAACTAATATCTTATAACTTATACGATACTAAAACTAAAAGCAACTAAGTGATGTTTTTAAACATATAAGTTGATGGATTTGTCATATGAATCTAAAGTGATTTATTTAATGTATAGACAACATTTAATGTATATTCAAAATTACAAGAAAATGCTATCTATTGAACAGAAAGCAAATTGTTGAGGTACCCTACAATGGCTGTTCTGGTTGTCTTCGGGGTTTTGAATCAAATGTGTCCTTTGTTCAAACAGGGGTGCCTTAAGGGTCCATTCTGGGCCCTATACTGTTTCTCCTGTTTATCAACGATATTACAAGGAGTGTTTCGTTCACAAACCTGCATCTATTTTCTGATGATACCTCCATCACTGTAGCAAATAAATCTTTCGATTAACTAGAGGTCGATGCCTTCACAAAAGGAAATTTTCTTGTTCAGTGGATGGTCGACAACTTTTTGTTTGTAAATGAAGACAAGTCAGAGATAATCAAATTTTCCAATCAGGTTCTGTTGCTCAAAATATCAACCATTTATTCTTAGGAGACACTTTCATTGAATCCAGTGCTAGTGCTAATTTTCTGGGAATAGTTTTCGACGCTAAACGCAAATTGCTTGAGCATATTATTAAGGTATCAAAAAAATTAAATAGTTGTCTATTCCTCCCTCGCAGATTATCTTTTTATTCCAATAGTAGAATGCTGCTGCGTGCTTATCATGGTTGTTTCATACCGCACCTGTCCTACGGTATTCCAATTTAGTGTTCACAAAGCTCTCACTCAAGGAAATTGTTTGTAATTCAGAAGAAAGCAATACGAATCTTTCTGGGGATGGGAAGTTCATCAACTTGCAGAGGCATCTTTCTAGCGAACGATCTCTTAACTTTTGCTAGCATATATATATATATATAATATATATGAATCATTAGTATTACTACAGAAAAATATTAATCTTTTTCCTTTGCCCTCACCAACCAACCATATGCTTAGGAGTACACAGTCATGCTCATTAGCTATTCCTGGTCATTCATCTTCTCATTTTGAAAAACAGGTTTACTGTTCATGCATAACATTATTTTTAAAACTGCCAACAGGATTAAAGGGAGAACCTAATTTACCTAAATTTAAAAAGAATCTCAAGGCGCTTCTCATTGAAAAAGAATAATTGGTCGGTAGCGGTTCAATCCCAGCTTCATGTGCTAAAGGTTCTCAGTTCGATCCCAATCAGAGTTAATACATTTTGAGAAGGATCAGCTGATAACCACCGGCTGTTCATTTGTCATTGGGCTATTAATTAATGACACTTTCTAAGGAATAGTCGTCCTTAGTTTGTAACAATGACTACATTCGCTCATCACACTCATTCGAAATGCATATTAGCCCATATCTTGACAATCGGCGTCTTATGAATAAATAAAAAATGAAAATATTACAGTCTAGTGGAATATTTTAATGACAATATTTAGTTCGGTTACCAGTATAATGGATCACTAGTTTTTAATTATTAAATGGACTTATAAGCTCATTTATTTCTATTTAATGTAATGACGTTTGTTATGCAATTATATTGTCAACAACAATAAAGATATTTGATTTAGTACAACATTTTTTTAAGATAACAATTTTAGTAAACGGTTCCAAAGAATTGGCACAAACTTTCCTCCATATTAAACACTAATAAATCAAAACTTTGAAAATAACCAGTTTGATTCCCAAATATGTGTTTTTGCCATAACTAAAAAAACTATCCAAGTTATAGCCATGTAGTGTTTACTCAAATATTTAAAATTATAATACACATTTTTTCTATTAATATCATCAAAATCGCTTAAGCAGTTTTTGAGGAATTTCCTTTTTTTTATGTTTTTTGGCCATAAAGAAAAACTAAAATTTCAAAAAATTGAAGAATGGTCTGGAGATATTGGCTAATACACATACATTCCAAATTTAATAAAAATGTATCAATCCGTTTGCTCTCCAGTGAACTGCACGTAACACAGACACACATACGGACAGACACCAAAATCTATTTTCGAAAAAAAAAAAAACACTTCAGTGTTGAGGGTTGAGGGGGCCCTAAAATAAATCTTTATGCTAAATGAATATGGGAGAAAGTAAACAGATACCATCCACCAAATTTTATTCTTAGTTAAGACAAAATTTACGATTTACTCTCTAACATTGGTATTCAGTATTTTATTTGTTAATCTGGGGAATATCTTGATTTTGGAACATGATTAGTACAACTAAAGGCAAACAAAGGTCACGAGCACAGCCACACGTCCCCTTATATACATGGTTAGTACAACTATAGGCAAACAAAGGTCAGGAGCACAGCCACACGCCCCCTTATATACATGGTTAGAACAACTATAGGCAAACAAAGGTCACGAGCACAGCCACACGCCCCCTTATATACATGGTTAGTACAACTATAGGCAAACAAAGGTCACGAGCACAGCCACACGCCCCCTTATATACATGGTTAGTACAACTATAGGCAAACAAAGGTCACGAGCACAGCCACACGCCCCCTTATATACATGGTTAGTACAACTATAGGCAAACAAAGGTCACGAGCACAGCCACACTCCCCCATTATATACATGGTTAGTACAACTATAGGCAAACAAAGGTCACGAGCACAGCCACACGCCCCCTTATATACATGGTTAGTACAACTATAGGCAAACAAAGGTCACGAGCATAGCCACACGCCCCCTTATATACATGGTTCTACAGTGTCTGCTACATTGTTTTATAATTTTTTTTGTCATGTAGATATTTTTTTTGTTCAAAAATAGATGTTTAGTGTAATATCACAGAATACTTCTTTGGTTCACACACTAACCTAACCTAAACTTAATTCAATCTCGTCGTAACTGGTTACACTTCAATATAACTCATCGAGACTGTGAACAATCTTCATGTACTATCCTTGTCGAACAATATAATCTAAAACCAGTATCATTCTATCATCATTCAATCAATATCGTTATAAATTTTGCGTCAGTTAAGGATCGCGCACAGTAGACCGACACGGCACGGACCAACAAAAATGCAAGGCATCGCACACATAAATGAAATGCACTCACCGGCAAAACTAATATTCCACGAAAAAATAAATAAAACTTCCTTTTTAGGGGAGTAAACTACATAAGATTAATGTACTACAAATATTAGAAATCTTAGTAGTTCTTTATATTTTTAATTGTTTTTTTTTCAAAATTGGTATTTCTGGTAAAACATTGTTACGGATTCGTGGTCGTGTGGTTAATGTTGATCATTTAATTAAAACCTTGGAAATCGGGTAAAACTAATAATAAAACTACTCTTTAACCAACCGTATGAATGTAAAAGCAACCATTAAACAAGAACGTAGTTGTTGATATGGGTTGGTTACAGGATTCAGAAATTATTTATTGACAACAGAATAACGCTGCTAAATGCGGTGGTAACGTCAACAATTAATTACATTAGGTGATTAAAAATAACTTAAATCAATTGAATATGGTAACATTAACATTGTCAGAATAATTAAAATAAGACTAAACTTTGTGTTACTTCTAAAATAACTACAGCTTATACAGGTGGCCATTCACCTAAGCTTAAACCTGTATGATCAGCGCACTCAACAAAATCCCTGATACTGTAAAAGGCCCGCTGCATCAAAAACCTCTTAATCTCCCTCTAAAAATGCGGACTTGTTTTAACTTTCATAGAGGCTGGGAAAGCATTGTAAAGTTTAATACCATTGATTAATAAAGGCTTTTCAAAAAACCTAGTTCTATGGGCAGGGATTTTAATTATATTGGTGTGACGAAGACGTGACGATGTTGGGGATTATTTGGTTTGAAAAGGTGAAGGTGGTTATGAACAAATGTTACGCGGTTTAAGATATAAATTGATGGGAACGTAAAACTTAGCCTCCTTACAGAAACAGTTTAAGATGTAGGCTAAGGTCTTAGTAAGTATCACTTGAGGACGACAGGGCTTTTATATCTAGCGAATCGAAATGTAGCGTTTGTTTCTTAAAAACTCTTGAAGCATTGGAAAACTTACAAATTTACGCGTTTACAATAAACATGACATGAATGTTATCCAACATAAGGTAATAATATTGTTTTTTTGTCAGTTTATTAAAACTGAAAATCCATACATATTATATGTCCATTTCAAGGACTTTACATGCATTAATTATCAAAGGTTCATAGGTGTAAAATAACTATGATACAAGTATTTACAGTAAAAATCAAAATGTATGTTATTTAACTATACTGTTATTCTGTAATATACCCGATCTATTGTTACAAGACATTCTCCCCTAAATCAATTAATATCGTCATATAAAGTTGAATACTGTACTTAACTTATTTTACTAGTAGTCTAACACCAAATAGTTTGGATTTTTGGGGGCAGATAAAAGAAAATCAGCCCCCAAAACAGAGATAAATTAATAAACTAACCAATTTATTCCAAACCAGACCATACTAGTTTTTAAAAATATTACGCCATTGCAATTTGAAAAGATGAAGAAAGATATGAATGAATCCATTACTTATTCGTGAATATTATCCACGTGAGTTATTACTAATGAGTGTGATGCACGTATGATTGTGAGTGTAGTCTTTGCTACTAATTAAGGTAAGCTGATCCTTAGAAAGAGACATTTACTAGTTTACCAACAGCCAGGGTAAATAAGTGACCAAAACCACGTATTATTGGTCTCGTTTCAGCGAACTGATAAGTCCGATATTTAATCCAGTCAAAATACGCATGAAAGTGGGTTAAGCTATTAAATACTCCGATACGGCTGAAAATTGGCAGAGATTATAATTTCAAAAGTCCTAAGCGATAAAACATGTGCTAAAAATATTATTTAAGGTCAAAGGTTATAAAAAAGACTTTTTGCAAATTTATCGTAATCTGTAAGGTTTATGAAAAAACAGTTGAGCATAAAGTTGTAGATTGTAAAATTCAAAATAACAAATGTTTTATCTTTTTTTCCCCAACAAATCGTCGGTTTTTTAGATATAGCGGTTCAAGGAAAGTGATTTTAGTTTGAACGCTGGATACCCAGTTTGAAAGCAATAGATATAATATAAGCCATGTATTCTTACTTTGTCCGCTGAATTGGAATACAGTATGTTTCTTAAAAATCACAAAAAGTGGGACAGTTTGTTTTAAATGCAATGTTTAGTTACTTCCATCATAGAATGGCTGGTTGGTTAATACCTACGTACGAGAACCTACCCACCCACTGGTACACGTACTATGGTAATGACACTCCCACCCATCCTTATACGTACGGTGGTATTGACTCTCCCGCACACGTACTATTGTAATGACACTCCCACACACCCTTACACGTACGGTGGCATTGACCCCCCGTAGACGTACTATTGTAATGACACTCCCGCCCACCCTTACACGTACGATGGCATTGACCCTCCCGTAGGACGTACTATGGTAATGACACTCCCGCCCACCCTTACACATACGGTGGTATTGACCCTCCCGTAGGACGTACTATGGTAATGACACTCTCGCCCACCCTTACACGTACGTTGGCATTGACCCCCCCGTAGACGTACTATTGTAATGACACTCCCGCCCACCCTTACACGTACGGTGGCATTGACCCCCCCCCCGTAGACGCACTATTGTAATGACACTCCCACCCTTACACGTACGATGGCATTGACCCTCCCGTAGGACGTACTATGGTAATGACACTCTCGCCCACCCTTACACGTACGGTGTTATTAACCCTCCCGTAGACGTACTATGGTAATGACACGCCTGGCCACCCTTACACGTACGGTGGCATTGCATCTCCCGTACACGTACTATGGTAATGACACTCCTGCGCACCCTTACACGTATGGTGGCATTGACTCTCCCGCACACGTACTATGGTAATGACACTCTCGCCCACCCTTACTCGTACGGTGTTATTGTCCCTCCCGTAGACGTACTATGGTAATGACACTCTCGCCCACCCTTACACGTACGGTGGCATTGACTCTCCCGCACACGTACTATGGTAATGACACTCCCGCCCACCCTTACTCGTACGGTGTTATTGTCCCTCCCGTAGACGTACTATGGTAATAACACCCCCGCCCACCCTTACAAGTACGGTGGTATTGACACTCCCATAGACGTACTATGGTAATGACACTCCCGCCTACCCTTACACGTACGTTGGTATTGACACTCCCGTAGACGTACTACAGTCTGTATACGGTAGGGTGGCGCACGGACCCGCCAGCTACCTGTGTCTGTCCTTTCCTCCCCCGGCGCTCGCGGCTGTTTCCATAATGAGTCACCAACTAGCCCCTCTAATAGAATTATTAACTTTTTTTACTTTCTCATAATATCTCAATTTTAATAGAATATTTGTAAAGTACTAACAAAACTAAGAAAAGTGATATAAAACACGATGTGCTTTGATTATAAATAACGAAATGGTCGAAAGTTATTTTTTAGCCGGAATACTGTATGATTTGTTAAATGTTTTATATTTCTCATAATTCCCTAATCTTGATACAATATTATTTTAAGAGTTCTTTGAAAAAAGGTAGAATAATTTAAAACTATGTTATCGCATACTATTTAATCAGCCAAAATATCATTAAATAGGCAACACTACATACTTTACAGTTTATTTGATTAATAAATCAACATTATTTTATATTACTCCCAGTAATCTTCTTCAAGCCAAAGTATTTAGTGTCCAGAAGTTGAGCATTTTCCATTTATCTTCCATGTTGTTTCCGTGTGACACTGAAATAAAACAAAATCGCGCTAAAACCAATATACAATATTTTAAGATTGCAGTTAATTTTTTACCATTCGTTATATTTTATTACTAGGTCTAATGACATTAAAATGTTTTAAAGCATACATTGAAATGTTACAGTACCCGCTATTCATCAATCATCGCAACCTTATTGTCATGACTAATAAAGAAGTAGTAATATCTTATTATACTCTACTTATATTTAAAAAAAACGTTTAAAGTCTCTGTAAATTTGAAGATAATTATTTTGTTTTACTGTATACTATTATCATATTTTTATACCCTTTTTGTAATCATATATATTACGTCCAATAAAATTTTCTAGGTAAATAGATTTTATTTTTTATTTTACCTGATTACTCTAGAGCTGACACTCCCAGATCGTCATCGTCATCGCTGGTATCCCAGTCACTGTCATCCGATTCACCAGGGGCCAGATTAATGACTAGTTCTTGGACACTGACGTCATCAAGTCCTTCGTTTGTCCAGTCTGCCTCGACTTCTTTCTTGACGTGTTCAACGCATTTGCGCCAATCTTCTGAGGTGAAGGAGTTTACAGCTTCCATAAACAAATCCTGAACATCGTTCAATTTAAATGTAGTATTCCTTGCTGCTACATACCGCTTCAAAGTTGACCAAACCAGCTCAATTGGATTGTAATTACAGTGGTACGGTGGCAGTCTGATTACTTTAAACCCACGCTTACAGGCTTCTTTATCTATTACGTAAGATTTTCTTTGTTCCTTATGCAGCTTTACAAGACTGTATAGTTCTGGCTTCCGCATGTCTGGTGAATATGAAATGCCGCGAGTTTTCAGCCATTCCTCCATTTCACACTTTCGTGAGCCAGATGTTGGCGCTTTGTTGGCTACTTGAGAGTGGTAAGGTGCGTTGTCCATTACTATTGTCGAACCAGCTGGAATAGGCTTCAGGAGAACCTCAAAAAACCAACCCTCAAAGACTTCGGAATTCATTTCCTCGTGATATTCGACCGTTTTTTTTGACTGGAATATCAGAGGTGGCGACTTGATCCAGCAGTTAAAGCCTCCTGCATGGCAAATTATTAAACGTTTTCCTTTTCCTAAAGGGGCATTTACAGAACACTTTACACTGTCATTTGTCCATCCTGAGTCTTTCGAAGTGTTGGCGTTGATCCATGTTTCATCCAGAAAAATAACTTTTTTATAGTCAATTTCCCGAATTTTTCGCAAATATCGGCACCTAGCAAGAGCAACTGAGGGTTTCTCCATGAGAACTTTTCTATTGTCTAACTTTTTCCATTTAAATCCGATAGTTTTCAAAATTTTTGCCAGTGTTCGTATACAACCATCAAACAAACCTTGTGTTCGCAACAAGGTTGCGATGATTGATGAATAGCGGGTACTGTAACATTTCAATGTATGCTTTAAAACATTTTAATGTCATTAGAACTAGTAATAAAATATAACGAATGGTAAAAAATTAACTGCAATCTTAAAATATTGTATATTGGTTTTAGCGCGATTTTGTTTTATTTCAGTGTCACACGGAAACAACATGGAAGATAAATGGAAAATGCTCAACTTCTGGACACTAAATACTTTGGCTTGAAGAAGATTACTGGGAGTAATATAAAATAATGTTGATTTATTAATCAAATAAACTGTAAAGTATGTAGTGTTGCCTATTTAATGATATTTTGGCTGATTAAATAGTATGCGATAACATAGTTTTAAATTATTCTACCTTTTTTCAAAGAACTCTTAAAATAATATTGTATCAAGATTAGGGAATTATGAGAAATATAAAACATTTAACAAATCATACAGTATTCCGGCTAAAAAATAACTTTCGACCATTTCGTTATTTATAATCAAAGCACATCGTGTTTTATATCACTTTTCTTAGTTTTGTTAGTACTTTACAAATATTCTATTAAAATTGAGATATTATGAGAAAGTAAAAAAAGTTAATAATTCTATTAGAGGGGCTAGTTGGTGACTCATTATGGAAACAGCCGCGAGCGCCGGGGGAGGAAAGGACAGACACAGGTAGCTGGCGGGTCCGTGCGCCACCCTACCGTATACAGACTGTATGGTAATGACACTCCCGCCCACCCTTACACGTACGGTGTTATTGTCACTCCCGTAGACGTACTATGGTAATGATACCCCCGCCCACCCTTACACGTACGGTGGTATTGATACTCCCGTAGACGTACTATGGTAATGACACCCCCGCCCACCCTTACACGTACGGTGGTATTGTCCCTCCCGTAGACGTACTATGGTAATGACACTCCCGACCACCCTTACTCGTACGGTGTTATTGTCCCTCCCGTAGACGTACTATGGTAATGACCCTCCCGCCCACCCTTACTCGTACGGTGTCATTGTCCCTCCCGTAGACGTACTATGGTAATGACACTCCCGCCCACCCTTACTCGTACGGTGGTATTGTCCCTCCCGTAGACGTACTATGGTAATGACACTCTCGCCCACCCTTACACGTACGTTGGTATTGACACTCCCGTAGACGTACTATGATAATGACACTCCCGCCCATCCTTACACGTACGGTGTTATTGTACCTCCCGTAGACGTACTATGGTAATGACACTCCCGCCCACCCTTACTCGTACGGTGGTATTGTCCCTCCCGTAGACGTACTATGGTAATGACACTCCCGCCCACCCTTACACATACGGTGGTATTGACACTCCTGTACACGTCCTGCCTGAGTTCACATTACTGGTACCGAGTAATGCAATGCTGGCGTGTACACGTCCTGCCTGAGTTCACATTACTGGTACCGAGTAATGCAATGCTGGCGTGTGAGTCACGTCATACGGAGTCAGCTCATAGTATCAGTTGATGGTGACTCATCGGATTTCCACTTATTTATCTTCATGTTCGTACATCAGTCCAGACCTCAACCTACGTCAACGATTGTGTCTTCCTGTTAGTCCAGATAACTTGAATTGTACGTAGGCTGAACACCAGACCGCCCACTTGTCATCTAGAAACCTACAAATACCAAAGTGCTTTGGTCGTATAAAGTAAGTACTAATTCATATAAAATACGACTCCATCTGGAAAACATAAGTAATATAGTTGATTATATAATAAAAAAAATTCCGTTCAGATGGATCCAATGAAGCCGGGTTTCTGTTCGGTGAAATAAGTTCATGTTCGATTTTCAAAGCCATAGCCGTCTCACTCACTCTGTCTCTCTCCTGTAAATTCTGAATCGATGAAGTGAAGTGACTAATATTACACCATAGTATTAGGACACAGGCTTAAATTCATACTCGTACATTTTAGCTGTCGTAAAGGTTGAATATCTTAAACAAAATAAATAAAATCAGGCCAAGATATTTTTAATCGCCCTGTTTCTACTACTTATTTTAAACTTTTGTTGTTTCTTTTATTCAACTTAAATATATTCTGTTTAATAAATAGCACTTAGTACACCATATATAAATAAATTATTATGATAGGTAAATAATCGCAACACAATTTAATTTGGAATATTTAATGCCTTGGCCTCTGAAATAGACACATCATTATTGGGATAAAATTGTTGAAGAAAACCTTGCATAATACTGGTTTGTCAGCTGTTCATATAAATTACAGCTGTTGCATTGTTGTGAAACTTATATTTATTAAGTTTGTCCTAACCTACAATTGTGTGCCAACTGTAATATATAATTAATTAATTATTAAAAACTAAGAACACATAACTAATTGAATAATAATATTGATAACTAGATTTCAAATTTATCTATTGTAAGGTAACAAGTCATTACTATTGGCATACAATTGTAGATTAGGGCAATTGTAATAAATATAAGATTGACAACAATGAAACAGCTGTAATTTATATGAACAGCTGGCAGACCAGTGTTGTGCAAGGTTTCCTTCAAACATTTCATTCCAATAATGTTGTATCTTATTTCTGGAGTCAAGACATTAAATATTCAAAATTATATTGTGTTGTAATTACAAACCTATCACAATAATTTATATATGGTACGAAATTATAATTTTAATTTTAAATCTACTATATTATTAAAATACGAAAAACCTAACAAAAATAGATTTTTTTTAACGAAAATATCAAAATATAATATCAAAAATACTAACGAAATTGTAGAAAATTTAATTACAAATCTGGAGTATGCTGTCAGAGTTACTCTACAATCAACGGTTTGCCCACAATCATTGATTTTACTATACATAGAAGATAGTTCCATCCAATGTTAAATATTGAGGCACGGAAAATGGGAGCGACCGTGCTGCAACCTGTCGTCAATCAAGTTAAAGAGGTCGAAATCGCCTCCAGTTTCGACTGTTCGGTTGCACAACCTGTGAGCAGTAAAGGAACTAATCACTCCCTCTAATTCCCCCATTCTCTCTCTCTCGTTCTATCGAGACGCTCATCTGGAAGTACTTGTCTACGTCGCCACTGCACCTGTACTGTCGCCGATTGGCCTTGATAGTGGGTCAAGTGGGATATTATTCCTTGCTGTGGTTTCTCTTGCACGGAAAGGAATCGCGATCTTTTATTTAGGCCTTAGGGGGTTGTGAATATGAAAAATGTTAGGGGAATTTTTTTTGTTATTTTTTCAATGTAAATAACAGTGTATTACAGATGTTTAGTTAAAACATTATACATTATCTAAAATGATGTAAATACTGTTTGTATTATAAGTTTATTGATATTTTAAGTAATTGTATATTTAGAAGTAGCAAGAAAAATGGTGGTAGTTCTAAATTGTTAAAGGCTAAATTGTTAAGTTCCTGGATAGCACCAAACATTTTATATAAATTTGAGAGACGTAAAAAATTATATAAAATTTCTACGAAAAGACCATATGACAGTTTTTCAAAATTATTTTGCAAAATGTACTAATGAATTAAATAATGTGATCAATTTTACAAAAAAACAATTATTATTCAACATTATTAGAAAACTGTAAAGGTGATGTATCTGAGCAGTGGAAGGTAATAAATAACTTAACAAGTGGTTCCTCAAAGAAAATAGTTGAGCTAATTGAATTGCCAAATGGCGAAGTTACGCGTGAGCCTTCCGTCATTGCTGATAATATAAACAATCACCTTATCACAATCCAGTCTAGCCGTCCAGACGTTGTGCATTCCAATGCCCTTCCACCTTTACGTACTTAATGTCAACATTCATTATTTATAACTCCAACAGATTTAGATGAAATTAAGAGTATTGTTAAGCTTTTAAAAAATAAAAAAATAACTGGCTCTGACCAAATTAATATACATTTACTGAAAAATATAATTGATGAGATTGCACCAGTTTTAGTTCACTTAATAAACAGTAGTTATATCAAAGGCATTTTTCCTGAGAGCCTGAAGTTAAGTTCAGTGGTACCTATTTTTAAGGACAATAACTCTATAAACTAGATAACATAATAACTATCAGCTTGTTATCTGTATTCTCTAAGGGTTTTGAAAAAAAAACAATGATTAATGACTCCATAGTTATTTATCTAAGTTAAATTTTCTTAATCCACGTCAATTCAGTTTTATCAAAGGAAAGTCATCTGAGGATACGTTATTAGAAGTATCAGAAATAATTTATAACAATTTAATTATTCATTAACTTATCATCTGTCATATAGTTCACATTTAATACTAGAATTAACCCTTTATATTATTGAAATCATTATTCATTTTTTATCAAGTAATTAAAGCTTCTTGTCACTATTGCATTTTATAATTATTGTTGTATTTTTAACTATAAATGAATATTCCTTTTTGTTTAAAAGTAAATTGAACTATTTGTCATAAATATCACAATATTAAAATCTGCTTCCGGGTCACGCCGTGGACAGGGAAATGTGTGTGGTAGGCCTACCGAAAGTTTTAATATTCGTTGTTTTCCTCGTGTGTGAAGTGTGTTTGTTAAATTTTAATTAATTTGTGACGCGTCCCACTTGGACTTATTTGTTTTCTTTAACCTGAAGATGCCGTCCGTATTCACGGCGAAACATGTAGTTGTTATCACCATCACACGCTGTGAACTGTTTGACGGAAGGTAAAGTAAACCTATTTTAGTCTATACCAGGATTGGCATTTTTTCTTTTTATTTGATATAAAGAGATGCAGATAAAGAGAAAATATTTGCTGTATTGATGATTTCATAAATAGTGGCGGAGTCATAAAATGAAAAAGAAAAAAACATACTTGCACACAATTCAGTTCTTCAGTCGCGTTGCCGAAAATCGTGTAATAGGCCTACCTCACTCTCTGGCCGTTAACGAGTTGCGCGCAATCCTAGCTGCGTTAATTGCGATGTACCAAGAAGGCCCCAAATACGCGCAATACCGATCTCAGGTAGTCTGTCCAGTCTTGGTCGCTCAAAAAAGCAACTTAGACCTCAAGCTGTGCTATAGAAATATTTCGGTAAATATCACAATCCGCCAAAAATAACTTGAATTTTCACTGGTCTGATTCCGAATAGCACCAAACTTATACTACAAAATAAGCACATATCTGCTTATATTCTGTGCTTATATTTTCTTGGTTATTGGTAAAATATAATAATTATCTATATCAGCTGAACTTGTTTCCAAGATGACAAAACCAGGATTTCATTTTTCTATAACAACTAAAGTGTGACAATATCTAAATTGATTTTGGGCTTGAGTTGGATAAAAAAAAAAAAAAAAAAAAAAACAATAAAATGGAAATATTTTTATTAATATTTATTATTTTGGTGTACGGTACTAGACTAACAATCATCGCATATCCTTTGTTTTTCCTGTAACGTTTTAAGTACAGCTCGCACGTTTTGTTATTGGACCCTCGCCTAACTCTCATTAGTGATTTAAGTTAAGTGATCACCGTAATACTATATCCTAATTAATCTAATGTGTAGCTAAATAAGTGTAAATAATATAAGTTGTTTGACTTTTAGTCATCTTTTTAACCGCAGATGTTTAATATAATTATGTTTGCCATTCATTTAAATGTTACTATTAAATTACAATAATGTTTAAACATGTATAGCCTATATTACTCCCCACGGCCCACAGTTCTAGAGTTGAAGTGTTAGGTTATTAAAAAAAGGTCCCTGTTCTTCTGTTCTTCTACTTAGGATTAATTTATCTAGTTTGAAAGTGTATGCTTATCATTAATACGATATATATATAATTGTTTCAATTTGAAACCATACTATTACAGTTCAAAATATGCGCAAAACCCAAATTTACGTATTATTTTTTAACTATATTATTGTTTATTTGTAATATTTATTTGTTTATATAGTTTTGTTAGTTCTTGGCATTGTTTGTTCTGTTCATTCTCAGTTGTGTAAATAAGTCATATTCGAATTGTTATAATTAAAAACACCACAGAGTGCGGTTATAGTTAATTTTGTTATTATTTAGACTGTGGTTACTTAAAATTAGTTATTTCTTATGTTATTGCTGGTTACGCTACTTGTGAAGTGTTACCAGTGTAATTCCAGAGTGTCTTTTCCAGAGAAATTGAAAATATAAATAAATTGCAGTTTATCCATACTTCCACATCTAGTAAAATAATAGTATGAAAAACAGATGTGTTAACTTTAATTATATTCGCCTTAAACACACGTTTTACAATGGTCTGATTCAATCAATGTTATAAATCGGTATTTTTTAAAGGGGGACATAAACAAAATTTACAATAATTTCACAACCTGATTAAAATAATGAAAATTGAATCTAAATAATCAGTAGTCTAGTTATATTCTATCGCGATAATATTTCCTAACCAATTGCAATTGACATCGAGATTGTTTTTCTCAAGAAGTAATAATAGAGTCACAACTCTTCATGATTCCGAAAAAAATAAAAACTGACCATTCACCAAACAATGAAATATTTTACAAACAATCATGCAATTACTTGGAACCAAATAATATGTTAATGTTACAGTCAGTAATAATAAAACATATGTATATAATAAAATTAAAAATAATGCTATTTTAAATTAAATGCCTATACACAGATTGTCTGAATCAGGCCATAAGATGAAAGCTATTTTTATCGTGTATAGAAGTAAATAGTGGTTTTGTTATGATTTGTTCTAACCCTATCATTCAATTTGAATCTCATTTGGGTTTTATATTTTGCCCAGTATTATTCTATATAAATATCATAGGCCTATTTCAATATTTATTTTGTCAAAGAAATAAATAATGTCACATTTTTTAATATTTCACTATAGGCTATTATATATTCCTGGAATATTTGCAGATTAATTTCATAATTGAAAGGAGAGTCATTGATTGGATTTGAAAACAATTTATTTTTAAATCAATTACCGCATATGAAAAACTAATGATTGAGTACAACAGTCGATTTAATCACGTAATCGATGGATAAAATGCAATAAATAAAGATTTTTCAGATGGGCTATATAATATGAAAATGTTTACTGAAATCAGCAGTAATTATCGCCAGCATTGCCGATAAGTTAGCGGTCTATTCAAGCGTGTCTATTTACAAATACATGGTGTGTTAATCATATATATCAATATGGTGTTTTAATTTATTCAGTTATAAATATTTCTTTATTCAATATGAATGTCACACTGAGTTTTACTGTAATAGTATCAACACAGTATTCTTTATTATTCGAAAGAGATGCAAGCAAATATAAAAACAGAGAACCCGGATAAACGTTGGCCATATGGAATAACGTAAACAATTATCTAAGCAGGACGTTGTTTGTGTGCGTGACCTGAGGAAGGAGAGGGCGGGGCGGCTGTCTGGAGAATGGGTTAAGAGGAGGGAAGTGAGACAGAGACGGAAGAGCGTGCGAGAGAGAGAGGAAATAGGGCTATGCGCAGCGCAGCGTGGGGCCTCAAAACAGTTTAGGGGCCTCGCCACAACTCTCCCATATAGATGGAGTATCTCTTTATATAGTAAAATCAATGCCACAATGAAGTCGTAAGTAAAACTGCACACAATTCAAAATTCCCGTCCGCCTTTTTGATTTTTTTTGGGCGTTAAAAATTAAACATTTTTTGTATTCGGTATTTTCCCATTGGTTGCTCGGTAAAAGCTACACATGTGCCAAATTTCAAGTTTCTAGCTCATCTGGAACTGGGTTAGAATTTGTATACTACAATCTAACCTCGAGGAAATCGCCAAACTTACAAAACATGTATAGTTGCAGTATCTCAACAATGTCAATAAAAAAGAGTTTACCGATTCTTTTAAAAATCTTATGATACATGGGAAACATACGGAAATAGTGATTTTTATTTAAAAGCAAGCTGTTAAAAAACTAAAGTTATTAATTGATTTCAGTTGCCTGTTAGTTAACCATTCGATCAACTGAAGCATGGTCCATCCAGTCTCGCTATGGGGAGGCCGGCAAACGTAGAGACCCATTTAAAAATATTTAAATCCTCAAAAAGTATTGTTTGAAAGGTTAATTTAATTATTAATATTATGTGTGTTTGCCTGTTAGTTAACCATTCGTTCAGTGAATGAATGGAATATCCAGTCTCGCCACGGGGAGGCCGGCAAACGTAGAGACCATATTTACAATAGCTTAAATGTTGGAGAGTTTTAGTTTAGGCAGGCTCCCTTGCCTACTGCATGGTAAAGTACATTTTCGGGTTCCGTCATCGGGGCAGGCCGAGCTGAGCACAGTAATTTATTTACACCACAGTGTGCAGCTATTTCGTGTTCAACTGTACTTCGTTTATGATATGTGTATGAATAGGAGTGTTTAGATGGCAATCAGTCGTAATTCAACGCCCATAGCTTAATTAAATTCGTTGTAGTAATATTAACATTTACTGTGAAGTAGTAATTACTTAACAGTCATTTAAACTAGTAGCCTCGCCTTATGAGTATTTTTTTAAAACATTGTATTAGTTTTTAAAACAAATATCTGGAATAAAAATTACAATTTACTACGCAGCTAGAAACTTGTCATTGCTTTATGATAAGAAATCGTACATAAGACTTCTCTGTGAATAAATGAATCTTATTTTCTAACGATACATTCACTGTTATATAGTTAATATTAACTGTTGTCTACAAATTTATGAGGAAAATTACACTTTTATACGCAGATTGTGTATATTTAGTTACTAATCATAATTTAATTAGGCAACTTCATGGGGGAAAAATCGACGTCAGTCGCCACATCAACGCGTTACTATAATTAGAAATGTTATTCCAACTATAGAATAAAACCAAACTTGTTATTAGTCTGTAAAATTACAGGTAGGCCTACGCAGTAAATGTCATGAAAATATTCATACAATAAATTATAAAACATCAATGCTTTTGTATTCAACTCTTTTAGCATTTAATGTTTGCCTAAATATTTTGTATCCAAAAATAATTATAGAAAATTTCAAAAGCTATTAAAATAAAATCACAAGTTGATTTAATAATATGGACAATCATTAGGCGTTTATTTATAAGTTTTAATAACATTATTACTATTTTTATAGTTGAGACTCACAGCAAGTTTAAGTATTATCAGACATTTGCAGTTTTATGTGTTGTGATATGTTTTGTATAAATATTTTAATTCGAATGTAGGCCTAGCATACACAAATCATAGTAAATAATTAAATAAACGGATTTTAAGTAATTTTAATAACAACATGCTTACACAATCAAATTCCAATATTGGAAAACGAAAAAAGATTTTAATTTTTAAAATTATTCGTGCAAAAATAATTTTGCAAAATTGTCTGATTCCGGTGACAAATACATCGCATCGATCATTCATTAATTCATATTAAAATAATAAGTGTGTTGGGCACATTTTAATCATCTGAATTGTGGAATTTTAAGTAGAAGCGAGGGAAATCGGAGTAGCGTCTTGTTCTTCAATTCCTGCGGCTGCCCCACTGACGTCATGCAGGCGGCTGTCTACTGCACAGCCTCGCCGTGGCCCCTACCGTGTATTCCTGCGGCTGCCACTGACGTCATGCAGGCGGCTGTCTACTGCACAGCCTCGCCGTGGCCCCTACCGTGTATTCTATATACCTTGAATTAAATGACACAGTACTTATTTATAATTGAAAACTAAGTTTGAATGATATAATACTTCTGCATGACAGGAGAGATAGGACAATGCACCCGTTTAAATTACAAACACCCGGTTACTCACCCCGCCGGACCAGCCTAGGGGTCGGATTTTACATTTTGGCTCGACCATTTCTTACCTGCTATGATGGTGTACGAGTTTACAAAACGTGCAAGACCCTCAAAAGGCGTAAGAATTTACATACAGCCCTAAATGTGGCGAAAACTGTACTTGGGTGAGAGGTGGCGAAAACTGTACACAAGCAGCTCTAGACAATCCACAACACCATTGACAATTTTGCAGAGGAAGGGCATTTATTCTTAGTAACAGTGGCAGTAGATTGTGAATAGGCCTGCTCTCAATTTCCTCATATTAACATCCAGATAGTGGATATCACATTTCATATCCAACAAAACAACCTAGTAAGGTGCCAGTACACATGACGTGTACTCAAGAATAGGACGAATAGTGAGACAGAGAAAAGGGTAGAAAAGACACTGTTAGATAGAATTTACCCAAGATGGAATTAACTTTAGAACGTATCTTCTCAATGTGTAAGCCTGGGTCCAAAGTAGGCGTCATGGTGTTTGACCTCCAACCCTCATAACTTGGGTACCATTAATAAGATAATCAAATATCAGGTGATTCTTCATTCTTCCAAAGCACAAAACGAAACATTTGCTTGTATTAAGCTCCATTGCATTTTTAGAACACCAATACTAGAACTTTCTGAGATACTCTTCAAGTTGTAACGTTCAGTCTCTCTGAATGAGTTACGTTAATTTAAAATTCATAATTAATTTAATCAAAAATATTCTTCTACTTAAATATTTAATTTTTTCTATTCTCAAGGTTTAAATGTGGGTAATTTGGTGGAGCTATATAGTACAAGAAATCAAGACTAATTTGACAAAGCGTATTTATTATTACATTTCTTTAAATTTATTTTACTATTTTAAATCATATTATAATCAAAATAAAATTGGATTAATTTTATACACAAAGTTACTTTTTGAATTATAGTTTAAAACTTAACTTATTGCTAGAACTTATCTGTCCTAGTATGATGTTGGTGAGATTCGACGTTATTCAATTTACTGTTCATTTATCGCTAAATTCAATGTCTTAAACACGCACAAAAGTTTTATATTATTGGTTACTTTTCTTTAAAGGCACCACTATATTGTTTTTTAAAGAATTTACCTCTATTCTAAACCCGGACACGCGCGGTTAAATGTATTCCACCGATGGAACACCATCTTCTTTCTTGAAAGGGTTATTGGCAAATGGGCTGAGTGATGCCTCCAAGACGTTGAGCTTGGGCCCCCCTCTCCTGCTCTCCCATCCGTTACAACCAGTCGTTTTGGGTCCTAGAGTTCAGATTTTCGTCTGCACCACGCGGTCGCCAGCCGTCATGTGCTGCGCTCCTCGATCATCCTCTTAACTAACCGTATTCTTTTGGTTCGTTTATTGCGTAGTCAACCGGTGCCTCCCCTCCTTGTTTACTAAATGGAATCGCCTACTGAGAATTCAGAGCGAAAACAGACGGCCCACCCCTTTCAGACAACAAAGGAAAGAATGTTGTTTATGTTTCTGAACGTCTGCTTGGGACAAATACTTCTGCTCGCTTTTCTATCTTTCTTGGCTATTAATTTACACTGGGTTCTGAATATAATTTGGACTCGTTGATTTATTTTAATTAAATATATTCCTTTTCTTAATAAAACAATTTATTATTTATTTTATTTAATTTATTTATTCATCAATTTGGTGGACCTGTTACAAAGTTCTAAATGTTGCTGTATAAATATAATCTCAGTGAAACTCTATATCTTCGGAAAATAACAAATATCTTAGTGCGTCTGTGACATCATTAAAAAAAGATCATACAGCAAAGGTCCGAGATATGACCCCTGAGGGACTTCAGAGAAACAATAATAGTTGAGGTATGCAAATATTACTGTCAGTGTCCTCACAGCCAGGTAGTTCTCAAACCAATCTAAGAAATTATCTCTGATTCCCATTGGTTGAAGCTTTGCCATCACCGGACATGACAGACCCTGTCAAAGGTTGTAGAGTATTCAAAGTACTGTATGTACAGTGTGACTGTTGCTTACGTGAAAAGGCAACAGTGTATACGATTAGTAGACACTGGAATTAGTTACGGTCGATTTTCCAGGCCGGAAACCATTTTGTTCAGGAATCGAGACACTCCCATCAAACATAAACGACATGACATCAAGGTCCTTGCTCTCAAATAGTTTTGCTACTGTGGGTTCATACGTATTGGCCTGTCATTGTTCACATTACTTGATTAATAAGCCTTGACATGCATAGCTAGCATATTGTGTAAAACACAAATAATAGCCTGCACAGAGTCCAAAAATAATTGTTTAATGTCACTGATGTGGTATTTCAATTTCCGAAGTATTAAATCATGTTTTATTTGTATATTTATTTATACTTATTCTTTGAATCGGTCAACGTTTAATTGAGATTTACAAACAACAAACGTATTAATTATGTTATTCTATTTATTACTTAAATATTTTTATGTTGCTCGTACAGTCTCATTCAAAACCTAAAGTGGTTCAGTTTGTCTTTGGCTCTCTTTGTCTTTGATCCACTTTGTCCTCGCAGGATTTTAGAAGATGGTCTAGTTTATTTTTGTCTCACGTCCCAACAGTAGGCCTACTACATAAAACCCTTGTATCAATCGCAGAGTAGGCCGTGTGGTACCGATCCCTAGTCAAAGTCGGAAAGCGAAGCGTGTCGGACGTATTGTAAGATTCAGTACTAAGTATTAGTCGTAAATGGAAAAAATTCATAAAAAAACATTCACTAAAACTTTCTCGCTTTGATCACGTATATGACCAAATTAAACAAAAAGTCGATGGTAGCCGACTGACTGTTGACTGTTTATGTCATATTTTAAAACTCAAATGAAAAATAACATTTTTATGAGTATAAAAAATGTACGCAGGTCTCAAAAATTACCTGCATAGCTCCTGTTATCTTCAACTCAACAACCAATGGTCTATATTCAAATAAAGTTTGAAACTACATTCTATTCCAAGTAAGTTGAAATGTAGTTTATTCCGAGAGCGAGCAAGGTTCTGTCAATCTCACAGGCAGGCTCGGCGTCCCCGGTGGCGTGCTACTTCCGACCGTGGCAGTTCCGACCGGTGGCGTGCTACTTCCGACCGTGGCAGTTCCGACCCGTGTCATTTCCGACCTTACCAATCTACCGCCGTGTCACTTCCGACCCTGGTTTTGAATACAGGTTAGCTTAGGTTAGGCGATCGTAAAAAAATCGATGTTAAGATTGTGGAACAATGGGTCGGAAAAGGCACGGTATGCTATTTGATGGGTCGTAAGTGACACGAATGTTGGTGGGATAACAATGGGTCGGAACTACCACGGTCGGAAGTAACACGGAACCGTTCCGACCCGTGTCATTTCCGACCTTACCAATCTACCACCGTGTCACTTCCGACCCTGGTTTTGAATACAGGTTAGGTTAAGTTAGGTTAGGTGATCGTAAAAAAATCTATGTTAAGATTGTGGAACAATGGTTCGGAAAAGGCACGGTATGCTATTTGATGGGTCGTAAGTGACACGAATGTTGGTGGGATAACAATGGGTCGGAACTACCACGGTCGGAAGTAACACGGAACCGGCGTCCCCTGTGTACATGCTCCTTCTATTGGTTTTATATGTTCATTGAGTTTACCTCATTGTAAATTTTTACTCAAGTTTCCTAACATTATAAATTACTTGTGACTGCATCTTTCAATATTGGGGTTTCCTATTCCAATGACTAACTTCACTAGAAGACCATAGTATTTTATAAAATTAATAAATGAAACTGAGCCAGGAAGGGGGTTGTTAAATTTACCAGTATATTTACATGTTTTCACTATTTTTTACTTCACATACGTAACTTTGAATATTCAGAGTGTGTTTTGAAATTGACGGAAATAATTATTTTGTACAATTTTTATTTTTAACCCATTTTATGTTAGTTCATATGTTATTTTTCAATTTATTACTTACCTGCATCACAGGAAAACATATTTTATAAAAAAAATTCAAAGGTATTATCTATTTTTCCTATTATATAATCATTAGTAATGTCTTGGTATGCGTAAATGAATTTTTGTATTTATTTAGATTAATAACTACAACAAAGGTAAGAAACAAAATTCCCGGGGGGTTTTCAGTGGAATAGCGATAAAATAACGAAAATGAAAAACGGGAAACATTTCTTCCCTTAAATCTAGCAATGTGGGTACTAAAATATAACGAAAAACCTGATTAAGCGTATTAGCGCCGGATATGCTTTCAGTAGGGTTATGTTTTGAAGCCTAGTCCCCTCTTACAAACATGTTTCCGAAAACAGTGTTTGCAAACTGTTTCTCAACTGTTTCCAATGTTTGGTGCTGTAAATGTTTGCTAACAGTTTGCAGATATTTAAGCGTGTTTCTGGGACCGAGACACAGTGTTTTCTGTTTTCAAGACCAAATGGAAAACACGCAAACATGTTTCTGTCTAGAAGAAAAAAATTATAACGGAAGAGGAAACTTGAATGAGTCATCGTGCGTCATCGGTGATATCAGGCGACGCAATTGTGCAATACCGGTCGTAACCGTTCAAGATGTGTACTACTGCGTGGAACCAGGAACATATTTCAAATTTAATTGAAGAGTTTCATTCCCGTAGAGTTTTGTAGGACATAACTTCTCCAGTATTAAAACAGGGATAAGAAAGGTGACGCCCTAACTAAAGGAAATCGCACTAGTTTTTAACGTGAGCACCGATGATATTAAAAAATAATAAATAAATAAAGGTTTTGAAAATACAATTTCGACGTGATACAAGGCACAGGCTGATAAAAAAGAGGCAGTTCGCCCAAGAAATGGGATGGTTCGGATGCATTTTCAGTCCACATCTCGGGAAACACCGTCCTGCTTGTGTGGACACAAATGAATGACAAAATGTTTCTCTGTTGTTTCAAAACAGTTTGCAAATAGTTGACAAACAGTTTGCAAACTGTTTACAAACGTTAAGAAGAAAAAAGAAACTGCTTGAAAACTGGTATTTGCTAGAAATATCGATTCCAAGTGGGGACTAGGCTTCAGGATAGATTGGTCTGTATAATTATCGATTTTTTTCTTCTTTTGAGTTTACCTGATCACTTGAAGCTTTGCTAATCTTTTGTGATATTATCTTTATAAGTGATAGGTATTATTAACATTAATTAAAAATATTAAACTATAGGTATTATAAAATACCTACAGTATTTGTTAGGTATGTATTAACTGCATATAAGGACAAATGAATATATAAAATGATAGTTTGATCGTTCGTAAGTTTTGATATTGTAATCCACTTGGTTATAGATTATAAATAAACGTTATATTTGTGTTCTTGATGCTTTTCCCCACTCTCAACATAGGCCAGTACTGGTTTCATTGGGGATCCAAATTCCCATAATTCGATCTTTTCCACGGCCTAGATAGAATTTTAATAAATCACACAGGGAGGCCTTTACCACTAGTCTTGAAGATAGCATCAGGTTGATTCCTCTTATAATAAGAAATTACGATCGTTTTACAAATCTCGTCTCGTCCATTGCTAAAGCTTGTATACCAAGAGGATACAGAAAGGATGGAGTAAGGAATCAAATGACATTTGCAAAGAGTTTAATGCCACCAAAAACTCCAACAAAGCTAATCTGCTGCTGCACTATATTGACAGTACCAGAAGAGAAAAATTGGTTAAAACTGTTAAAGATATAAACATTACCCACACAGCATTAGGAAAGTGTGGTCACTTTTAAGGAAACTCTCTACTGGTAAATCTCCAAATCAAAGAGAAGTGCTCCGCCCAAAGGATAGTCAGCTTATCAAAGTCAACCCGCCATCCTTCTGACAAACATGTGCTTTACAAGTTGAATGAAATAAAAAAGAGGCAACTATCACCCCTGGAAGTCTCCAGACATTTCACAGAGGAAGAGATAGCCTAAGCGATTTCTGCTATACCAGCAGGAAAAGCAGCCGGTCTTGACGGTATCTTTCCGGAACTTCTGCTGCATGCTGGTATCAAAGTGAAATACTTGCTTCAAACAGTCTACAATAAGGTACTAGCTACAGGCAATTTGCCAAAAGCATTCAAGCGATCAAAAGTAGGAGCTGTTCTGAAGCCTGGAAAAGATCGTGAACGAGTGGAAATTTATCGCATAACATCTCTTCTTAGTGTTTGTTATAAGTTGCTAGAAAGGTTGTTATACAATAGAATATAAACCATTCTTGATTCTAATGTTCCAGTTGAGTCAACTCCACTTCCTTGGCTCCCAGTGCTGTGCAATATAGCTCCTCCAGAGATAAGACGTCAGGAGGCACTACTTAAAGAATTCAATAAGATCTGGAATGCCCCGCACCTACCCATTATACAGGATCTCCCACGTCATAACGGTTGCTTAAAATCTCGAAACCCACCTCTACGTACTGCTTTCCATTTGAGCAGATCAAACTTCTTGCCCAATACCAGCTGGGCTGTATCGTGGAACAGTTTTGATGGACGTAATAAGTTCCTTATTAACGATCCGTTAATACCTGTAGGTGGGATGAACCTCTCTCGTAGGGAGTGTGCACTGTTAAATCGGTTCCGAACTGGCGTTGGCAGATGCAGTTATAGGAAGTATAAATGGGGATTGGCAGTAGATCAGTCATGTGATTGCGGGGAGTCTCCAAACAATGGATCACATAGTTACAGAGTGCCCCCGCGCTCTTTTACGGAGGGATTGGTCAGCATAGATAGGATCAGTGAGGCAGGTGTTAGATAGCGGATTGGACTTAGCTTTGTGACTGGAGATCACTTTACCATGTATCCAAATATACATCTCAGCTTCATAACTGACAAATAGTAGCTGATAACAAACCATGCGATAGGATATGATTTTAGACATAAAAATGAGCAAAAAAGTTCCTGTAATCACGTGGCCTATCTCGCCTTGTTTTTTATTTAAAAAATATATCTTAAACATGGTTTGAGCTAATAATTTGACACTTGGTATATTTGCTAACCTAGTTAAGGGCAGTTTAAAATAAAAAAAGAACAAAAATTTTTTTATCAGTTTCAAAATGGCAGCCATAAGAAATGTTAAAAGTTAAATAACTTTAAAACCATTATTTGTATTGAAAATGTATTATTATAATTTATTTTTTAAAATTTAATTATAAATCCAAAGATACCTCAATTTTAAAAATCGGTTTGAAAATAAAAGAACTAAGCACTTTTTCATGTATGCTTGTTTAGGGGGCTTCACTTGTATGAAGTTTACGAACAAAATGTATAACTTCATAGTCATTATAAACAGCTGTTTTTAATTATTTTAAATATCAGTTATTTGTATGTGAAGTACTTTTTCATGTATGCTTGTTTAGGGTTTCTTAAAAAAATAGTCTTTTGTTAATAACGAAATTTATTTGACATAAAACAAAAAACACAAATTGTATTATAAATGCTATTCAATGTGACGCCCTCCTTCATTAATGCATACTTCAGCCTAAAATAATTAATTAAGCAATGTATACTTTAAAATAATTAAAAACAGCTGTTTATAATGACTATTAAGTTATACATTTGGTTAGTAAACTTCATACAAGTGAAAACCCCTAAACAAGCATACATGAAAATTAAAGTATTGTACAGTAATACATTTTCAATACAAATAATTGTTTTGAAGTTATTTAACTTTTAATATTTCTTATGGCTGCCATTTTGAAACTGATAAAGATAATTTTGTTCTTATTTTATTTTAAACTGCCCCTAACTAGGTTAGCAAATATACCAAGTGTCAAATTATTAGCTCAAACCATGTTTAAGATATATTTTTTAAATAAAAAACACAACAGACAGACAGAAACTTAACATCCCCATACATAACATCTAAATAAACTAAGTTAGAACTATGAATTAAACTTTGATTATTATGTCAATTTTCAGATCTGGATTTTCAAAACAATCATCGTCTATTAATTTTAAATAACAATAATTGCGTCAGAGGTAAACAATTCAAAAGAAGAGTAAAAGGTATTATGAACTAAAGAAGTGTACAATTACTGTTATATATATTTACAGGAGACACAGCAAGCTCTAAAGATATTATTCTTTGATCTACAGTAAAAGGTATTATGAACTAAAGAAGTTGTAACGGGTCCACCAAATTGACGAGTAAATTAATAAAATAAAATAAATATTAAATTGTTTTATTGAGAAAAGGAATATATTTAATTAAAATAATTAATGAATGTTCAAATTATATTCGAGAATCGTTGTAAGTAAATAACCAGCCAGATAGAAAAGCAAGCAGAAAGAAATATCTATCCCAAATAGACGCTTGAAGCCATGAATACATTCCTTTCTTTGTTATCAACTCAGACATGGGCTGGGCTATTCCAGGAAAATATCGCAGTAAACAAGTGTTCGACGGGTCTGGGAGGCACCGGTTGACAACGCAATAATACGATTAGTTAAGGAAAGGATAAATGAGAGCAGCACTTGACGGTGAGGCAGATGATTTTTTTTAACTCTAAAAACCAAAACCTATAGTTGTACCGGAAGAGAGAGCAAAAGAGGGGGGACTCGAGCTCAACGGTTTGGAGGTTTGCCTCACCCCATTTGAAAAACTCTACTCCAGAGAAGAGGGTCGAGCAGGATGTCGCCATCGACGGAACACCTGACGCCACCGGCATAGGGCCACGTTGACTTGTAAACTTGTTGCAATATTAGTGCATTTTGGTGTTTTAAATAAAAGTTGTTAGTAAAGATATAATGTACGTATAGTGTTAAATATTTGTATTTTCGAGGAATCGACAGAAACTGAGACGCATCTGATTTTCACCTATAACGAGATATAATTCAGATAAGTTCTAGCAATAAGTTATGTATCAAACTATAGTTTCCAGGATAAATTTGTAAATTAATTTCAAAATGAATTCAAATTTTTATTGTCACATTATTTAAATGAAATAGAGAAAGTAAATTTTAAAAGAATCATGTTAATAAAATAACTTTGTAAAAAACAGTCTTGTTTTATTGTATTATACAGCTCCACCAATTTACCCACTAATACGACCCTGAGACCATTCAAGAGTAATGATTTTAATTTAATAAATTTTTATCAAATTAACTAAATAATTCAAATTAATGTAACCACAAAAAGGCGATAGGTTACAGATTGGCGTCCAACCACGTGGAGCTGTAAAGTACTTTTAAAATATTTTAAATATATTCAAAGACAAAGCTATTAGAAGTTGTAAATTTGTTTTATAAAATTGATTTATTCAAATTTTGAAATTGTAAACTTGTGACATATTTAAAATTGTTGAATAATAAAAAGACAATCATGTCGAAAGTAAATAATAACCAGATTATTGAAAATGAGTCAGATGACTCGGACACTTCTTTAAGTGTCATTAAGGAAATTAATTTAAATAAATTTGATAAAGACAGGCCAAGTGCAAGTATGGAAAATACATTAGCAAACATTATGGAAATGCTAGCAAACATGAATACTAAACTTGATAACTTTGAAACTAAACTCAATAATATGAATGATAACTTTGAAACTAAATTTAATAATATGAAGGATAATTTTGACACTAAAATGGATAAGATTAATACTGACATAATCAAAATGAATAGTGAGACTAATGTAAAACTTGATGAGCTTAGAAAAGATGTCAATGAGAGAATAAATCAACTTGAAAGTAAATTAGATAAACAGATAGAACAAGTAAAAATAGATGTTAGTGAAGAAATTAAAATAAAAGAAAATAATATCAGGGAAGAAGTAGAGAATAGAGATAGAAAACAGGCAGTAAAAATAAATGATGTTGAGGAGAAACTAAGTGAAATAAACAAAACATTATTGGACAAATGCATAGATCTAAATGTTAAACTAACTAGTGTAATTGATGAAGTAGACAATCAAATGAGCAAAGTAAATGATAGAGTAGAAGAACAGATAGGGCATCTAAACACTATCATAAACGATAAAATAGAGAAAGCTCTAACACTTAATAACACTAACTTAGAGTGCAAAATAAATGATTTTAAAGATCACATAAATAAAGAACTAAAAATAATTAGTGATAAAACCAACACAATACAAACAAATAGAGAAAGATCTGCAGTGAGGGCCAGTAGTTTTAATACTCATATAGGCAATGTAGACGCACCACCAGATAAAATCATTGTTGATGACAACAGAAGTAAAATAACACAAAACAGTACAAACAACAAAACAATATCTAGCACCAGTGCAGAATTATATTTAGATGATTTCTATCCAGACTCTAACAAATGTCACCCGATGACATTTATCAAATTTGCAAAAAAATTTGTAGACCTATCAGAGGATCAATGGGACTGTCAGATATTATTTATCATGAAACACTTAAAAGGGGAAGCAAGTGTATGGATTAGGAACAGACTAGATAAATGGAATAACTTTTTTGAGTTTGAAAATGAGTTCAGAAATAAATACTGGGGCATAGACAAACAAAAAGAATTTGAAAATAAATTGATGGGGGTGGTAACTATGATGTGAACAGAGATGATATGGTGAACTACATAATGGAATACTATAACATATCATGCTTTCTAGACCACAAATTAAACATGAACACCTTTCTTAGTTTCATTTCACGACACCTACCAATAGGAATTAGTGCATCAGTAGCAACAGCTAACAACATACAAAGTGGAGATGATTTAGAAACTTATTTAAAACAATTTAACAATGTAGGAAAAACTCAGTTTGAATCTAACAATAGGTCACCCAAAAGACAATATGAGTATAACAACAGACAATCAAACACTAAAACATATGCTAGTGACAACTCAATTAATAATAATCACAGTGAGTTAAGAGAGAACAAGGAGGATTCTAGATACAGGGAAAACAATAGTGACAGACGAGGGAATTATAGGGGTAATTCTAGAGGAACATATAGAGGTTCAAACAGAGGACAGAGCAACAGTTATCATAACAGTAGGGAAGCAGTTAGGAATGAATGACAACTACAGCAAAGCACAAACACACATAGGCCTAGGGAAAATAAACAATATCAGTGTAACATAGAACAAATAGTAGAGAAACCAATATTTCTAAATCATGAGATAGTAGGAGATAGTCAGTTAAGTAGGTTTGCTCAAAATATGTTAAACAAAACTCCAGTGTTTGTGTCAAATAAAAGAAGAATAGGACTTTGTGTCAGTGGCCAAAATATTCCTGAATTAAAAAATGAACTCAAATTGAACAAAGATAATCTAAATGACAAACTTATTATTATGATAGGTACAAATGACTGGGAATACCAATTAAATACATTATAAATGAATATAAAACCACGATACAAGAGTTATCTAGTTGGAATAAAGATTTAATTTTATTAACATTACCTCCAATTCCAAAACTTGCAAGAAATGACTCTTTTCACTTTCATAAACTAAATGTATTTAATGACTTCATAACCTGTCTAAATAATGATAATAATATTAGAGTGATAAATATATCTAATGCATTTATGGACCCAGAATATAAGAACAGATGTAACATAGACTTGTTTGAGAAAGAAATTTTTTCAAGAGGCATCAAAAAACCTGACTTTGTTCATGTAAACAAAAAGGGATTTTTTATTATTCAGAGAATAATAAATGACTTTGTTGAACAAATGCAATCAGATAGAGAAAATAAAATCAAAGTTAACACTAATGAAATATTTTTACATGAAGATCTAAATAATGAATTAACTAATGAAAATAATTTTCATGAAATGCCTATTAAAGGATTAACTCACTTTCTACCAGAAATAAATGTAAAGATAGGACATAAAGAATATAGATGTATAGTAGACTCAGGCTCAGAGGGCACTATTATTAGTCAGAACATATATGAGGAAATAAAAAATAATGTAAACTATAAAATACCACAATTACCAGTGAGTAATTTACAAATTATAGGAGTTACCGGTGTTAGATCAAAGAAAATAAACTATCAAGCACAAATAGATTTTGAAATAAATAATCAAATAATTCCAATACTGTAACATGCTTAGTAGTAAAAGAAATCCAGGCAGGAATTATTTTAGGATGTGATTGTTTTTTGGAAAAACTAGCCAAAATAAATTTTGAAAAGAAATGTTTAGAAATCAAAATAGATGATAAAAAATTAATAATACCATTTGTCCCTAGAAACAAATTAAATATGGTAAATGGATTAAAAGTAATACAAGTAGGACACATTACATGTGATAAAGGTGAACAAGAACTGAACAAAATAACTGATGATTTAATGAATAGGTTAGAAGAAACAAATATTAAGATAAAAGAAATGAATGTTAACATGATAAAGTTAAATAAAGAAGCTAATAGGAGAGTAGATTTGCTGTTAAATATGAATAATAACATTAATACTAAACTTAATGAGATTAATGTTAGGTTAGGCAAAACAAGTGTTGAGATGAAAGAAGTAAGTGATGATGTAATGAAGTTAAATAATGAAAATAATATGAAAACTAATGAGCCCATAAAAAATGTTAAGGATAGGACAAGTCAGATTAAAGACAACTTGGCAATAAAACAGAAAGAGTAAAAGTGTACTTTGATGGAAAAAATGAGTTAAAGGAAAATAGTGGTAATGAAGTAAATAAAACCTTGCTAGCTAAATACATAAAAGTAAATGTAACACCAACTAAAGTAGGCCATGAACTAAATAATCAAATGAGTAGGCCTAGAGTAAATGATAGGGTAAGAGAGCAAATAGGACATCTACACACTAGGTTAGATGACAAAATAGAAAAAATAGAGAAAGCTTTAGCACTTTGTAACATTAACCTTGAAGGTGAAATAAATGACTTTAAGTGTAATGAAAATGAAAAACTAAAAACAATCAGAAATAGGCTAGATGAATTGAATGAGTTCTTTGAGTTTGAAATGAATTTTATAAGCAAATACTGGGGAATAAATAAACAGAGAGAGGTTGAAAATAATTTGATGGGGGGTGAAAACTATGATTTGGACATGGAGGACTTTGTTAATTATGTGACGAGGTACTATAATATATCATGCTTCTCAAACTACAAATATAAAAAGAAATATAAACTAGTGTTCTCGGATAATTCCATTTGCACAGAAGATTAAACTGTAAAATTAACTGTTAAATGAGAAAATACTTAAAGATATCATAATAATAAAAACATAGTAATTGAAATAATGTAACTTAAATAATGATAGGAGAGTTGTATAAAAATAAATAAATAAAGTATGGAGATGATTATTAAATGAAAAGAGAAAACATTTAAAGATGTCATAATATTTAACACACAGTAATCGAAACAATGATACACTAATGAGAATATGAAACATGTAAAGAGGTCAGATGTATAAGGAGACTTGAGTATAAAATTGATAATAACATGATATTTATGTTTAAACTAAGATGATGTAGAGGAGATTAGTATGACAGATGATTATTACAATTTGTGTATGATGATTTTGATGTAACTCAATAATGTACATTGTGTGTACTTTGATAAACTTATATGATTTTTAATCATTTTAAGAATTTTATGAAGGGAGAATAGCCAGTGATCAATAGTAGTACGATTCTATCCTAATTACAACTAGCCATCTTCCAAATTCGAAATTATTTAACGCCAAGTACTCAATTAATCACACAATGGCACAGTTTTTCAGTTTCAGGTGTTAGTCAACCTTGGCAATAGGGCCTAAAGACAAAAGCTTACAGTGATCTGTAGCATGGCTAACATCATTACTAGAGTCATGTTGCAGACACCAATAGATTAGTACCTTGAAAAATAACATTGTAAATGAAGGATGGGATATGATAAAAATGTGATTGTAAATTTTGATGAGTAAAATATAATTGAAAATATGATTCATTATTTTTATATCAATAATGAACAACTAGTAATGATTTATTGAAAACTTTGTAAACATAATAATGATAATTAACCTTACATATGTCAACTTGAAATATGCAAAAGCAACATTAGTAAATGTATAAATAAATTAACACTCTGTGCACAAATAATATGTGTATATACAAGTAAAGATAGGGAAGACAAAAGATGATTAAACATGTTTAAATGTTTTGTAAACAATTTTTCACTTCAGTTAATTGCATATGGAACTAAAACTATTGTTATAATTAACAGCCTATAATTTAATTATGTCATATGTATTATTTAATAGGAAAGGTAATCAAAATGATTATGTGCAGATAAAAGGATATTGTACTGATATAAACCTTCAGTGAGACCAATGATATTGTGAACATTCTTGGAAGGGACAATCAACAACACAAATTATAGTGTGAACAATCAAGGAGGTGACAACAAAAGCGACAATAAGGTAACGGATAAATAAACTGTTTCATTAATATGAACTACTACAAGAGTGAACTCGGGGTTAATTATTTTATGCCTTGTCATAAAAAAGTGTTTGTGTGACAGACTGGGTGATGTATAGCAGTGATCATTTGACTGTTTGGACTTAGTTGATAGGACATTGGAAGTGTGATCAGGAATAAATAAATTCTCTGACTTTTAATTATTTTTGAATTGATGGCTGCTAACAATACATGTTTTTATGTGAAACAATTTTTAGTTGAATAACTTTGTATATCACCAGTGATGAGTGGACAACATGTATACACATTCGGTCAAGTCATGGTCAAGAATGACAAAATAATTTAAATAATTTGAACATTGAAGGGGCTTTGATGTAAATAAAACAAAGCAGGTAATATTTTACAATTACTTGTCAGAGTAATGACAGTACCAGTTGAGGGTGTTGAATAATGTTTTTAGTCTTGTGAATATTTTAGACTGCATTTAAATAAAATCTTTTAAAGTCAAGAAATATGGAAATATGTTCTAAAATGTATTTGAATGAAATTTCATGTTTATATATTTTAAAATATTGTTATGATTAATAAGTAAATAGTACTTCATAGATGATAGGACAAGAATTTGAGTAACCTATAACGATTCAACCATTGATGATGTAAAGTTGCAATCGCACTTAACTACAATTCTTTTATATTCTGCACCAGTATGTAACATATGAATAATAATTCAAATAATAATTTAACTTTCTTGAAATTATTGAAATATTTTTATAATTAACTACAAGATGATTAATAATAATGATAACTTGCATCAATGACAAAGAATCATGTACCGTAGTGTGTTTATTGTTAATTAATGATGTATATTTCAAATCATTCTTTTATTGATTTTTGATTGATAATTGTGTATGATTTAATGACTTATTGATTTTTGATTATTGATTTTTGTTTTAATAACTTAAGGATTAATGACTTGCTAATTTGATGATTGATGATTTATTTAAGGATCGATGATTTGTGTGAAAATTTGATAAGGAATTGACATAGTGATTGATGATTGATGTAAAGATTTGATGATTCATTAACTTAATGATTAATAATTTTAATTTAAGATTGATGAGTTATGTAGGGATTTGATGATTTATTAACTTAAGGATTGATTATTGTTTAATGATGGATAATGTGTGTAAGAATCTGATAATTTGTCGATTCAATGATTTGTGCAAAAATTTGATGGTGTATTAACTTAATGAGTGATGGTTTATTATGATTTGATGATTCATTGATTTTTGAGTTCGGATCTGTATGGTTTTTGATTGATAATTTAGATGATGTATGATTTACTGATTGTGATTAATGACTGTATATGACTTGATGAGCTGTTGATTTTGATTTATGACATGGATTTTTGATTGATGAGTTGTATGATTTATTGATTGTGATTAATAATTGTATATGACTCGGTGATGTATTGATTTTTGATGATTGTATACGAGTTGATGATTTATTAATTTTTGATTTATGACTTAGTGATTGTTGATTTGTGTTTCATTGATTTTGATCTATGACCTGTGGATTTTAGATTGATGATTGTATATTATGCAATGATTTGTTGATTTGACTAGGGACTTGTATGATTTTTGATGATGTATTGACTCTTTGATTTAGGAATTATTAAATTTTTATGAATGATTGTACATGAATTAGTGATTTATTGACTCTTATTGATGGTTAAATGACTTTTTAATGAGTTATTGATGTTTTAGCAGTTAAGAAAAAATTATGATTTGTCATTTACATTAAATATTAAATGTAATTTAATATAGTATTACATACTAATTGATAGATTTAATTCATTCTAGATATAGTAAACATTGTAAAGCTAAAACTTATCTGAGGAACAACCTACAATTTGGCGAAACGCGTTAAAATCTAGATTTTTTGACTCGCGCTAACCGCACATCGCAAAAAATCGGGGGGTACTGTAACGGGTCCACCAAATTGACGAGTAAATTTATTAAATAAAATAAATATTAAATTGTTTTATTGAGAAAAGGAATATATTTAATTAAAATAATTAATGAATGTTCAAATTATATTCGAGAATCGTTGTAAGTAAATAACCAGCCAGATAGAAAAGCAAGCAGAAAGAAATATCTATCCCAAATAGACGCTTGAAGCCATGAATACATTCCTTTCTTTGTTATCAACTCAGACATGGGCTGGGCTATTCCAGGAAAATATCGCAGTAAACAAGTGTTCGACGGGTCTGGGAGGCACCGGTTGACAACGCAATAATACGATTAGTTAAGGAAAGGATAAATGAGAGCAGCACTTGATGGTGAGGCAGATGATTTTTTTTTTGAACTCTAAAAACCAAAACCTATAGTTGTACCGGAAGAGAGAGCAAAAGAGGGGGGACTCGAGCTCAACGGTTTGGAGGTTTGCCTCACCCCATTTGAAAAACTCTACTCCAGAGAAGAGGGTCGAGCAGGATGTTGCCATCGACGGAACACCTGACGCCACCGGCATAGGGCCACGTTGACTTGTAAACTTGTTGCAATATTAGTGCATTTTGGTGTTTTAAATAAAAGTTGTTAGTAAAGATATAATGTACGTATAGTGTTAAATATTTGTATTTTCGAGGAATCGACAGAAACTGAGACGCATCTGATTTTCACCTATAACGAGATATAATTCAGATAAGTTCTAGCAATAAGTTATGTATCAAACTATAGTTTCCAGGATAAATTTGTAAATTAATTTCAAAATGAATTCAAATTTTTATTGTCACATTATTTAAATGAAATAGAGAAAGTAAATTTTAAAAGAATCATGTTAATAAAATAACTTTGTAAAAAAACAGTCTTGTTTTATTGTATTATACAGCTCCACCAATTTACCCACTAATACGACCCTGAGACCATTCAAGAGTAATGATTTTAATTTAATAAATTTTTATCAAATTAACTAAATAATTCAAATTAATGTAACCACAAAAAGGCGATAGGTTACAAAGTGTACAATTACTGTTATATATATTTACAGGAGACACAGCAAGCTCTAAAGATATTATTCTTTGATCTACAGTAAAAGGTATTATGAACTAAAGAAGTGTACAATTACTGTTATATATATTTACAGGAGACACAGCAAGCTCTAAAGATATTATTCTTTGATCTACAGTAAAAGGTATTATGAACTAAATAAGTGTACAATTACTGTTATATATATTTACAGGAGACACAGCAAGCTCTAAAGATATTATTCTTTGATCTACAGTAAAAGGTATTATGAACTAAAGAAGTTGTAACGGGTCCACCAAATTGACGAGTAAATTAATTAAATAAAATAAATATTAAATTGTTTTATTGAGAAAAGGAATATATTTAATTAAAATAATTAATGAATGTTCAAATTATAGTCGAGAATCGTTGTAAGTAAATAACCAGCCAGATAGAAAAGCAAGCAGAAAGAAATATCTATCCCAAATAGACGCTTGAAGCCATGAATACATTCCTTTCTTTGTTATCAACTCAGACATGGGCTGGGCTATTCCAGGAAAATATCGCAGTAAACAAGTGTTCGACGGGTCTGGGAGGCACCGGTTGACAACGCAATAATACGATTAGTTAAGGAAAGGATAAATGAGAGCAGCACTTGACGGTGAGGCAGATGATTTTTTTTTTTAACTCTAAAAACCAAAACCTATAGTTGTACCGGAAGAGAGAGCAAAAGAGGGGGGACTCGAGCTCAACGGTTTGGATGTTTGCCTCACCCCATTTGAAAAACTCTACTCCAGAGAAGAGGGTCGAGCAGGATGTCGCCATCGACGGAACACCTGACGCCACCGGCATAGGGCCACGTTGACTTGTAAACTTGTTGCAATATTAGTGCATTTTGGTGTTTTAAATAAAAGTTGTTAGTAAAGATATAATGTACGTATAGTGTTAAATATTTGTATTTTCGAGGAATCGACAGAAACTGAGACGCATCTGATTTTCACCTATAACGAGATATAATTCAGATAAGTTCTAGCAATAAGTTATGTATCAAACTATAGTTTCCAGGATAAATTTGTAAATTAATTTCAAAATGAATTCAAATTTTTATTGTCACATTATTTAAATGAAATAGAGAAAGTAAATTTTAAAAGAATCATGTTAATAAAATAACTTTGTAAAAAACAGTCTTGTTTTATTGTATTATACAGCTCCACCAATTTACCCACTAATACGACCCTAAGACCATTCAAGAGTAATGATTTTAATTTAATAAATTTTTATCAAATTAACTAAATAATTCAAATTAATGTAACCACAAAAAGGCGATAGGTTACAAAGTGTACAATTACTGTTATATATATTTACAGGAGACTCAGCAAGCTCTAAAGATATTATTCTTTGATCTACAGTAAAAGGTATTATGAACTAAAGAAGTGTACAATTACTGTTATATATATATTAACAGGAGACACAGCAAGCTCTAAAGATATTATTCTTTGATCTACAGTAAAAGGTATTATGAACTAAAGAAGTGTACAATTACTGTTATATATATATTTACAGGAGACACAGCAAGCTCTAAAGATATTATTCTTTGATCTACAGTAAAAGGTATTATGAACTAAAGAAGTGTACAATTACTGTTATATATATTTACAGGAGACACAGCAAGCTCTAAAGATATTATTCTTTGATCTACAGTAAAAAAACTAAAGATAATCTCTGAAATAGAATTGTTCTTCGATTAGCTGTATTGTAAACCTAAAGCGTTCGCATATTTTGTCCTATGCACTAAGATTATCAAAATAATGTAACACATTCGATAATTTAAGCATACGTTTCTTTGAAATCTAATAATTTACTTAATAAATTAATTTAATTCGACTGTTATATTTGCTTGTAAGATAACTTATAAACTACATATTTGTACTATAAATAGTTTTGTTTGTTACAGATTGTTGAAAAAATATGGCGGTAGAAATTCCTCAACTAAACTCATGTTGTTGTGGCTGTACCTTGAAAACTGGGACGAAAATCATCGGCTGGCTGGAGCTGGTTAGTAAATTTACAATATTTTGGGCTTTGGGCTGTTTTCTACGATGTCTATCTGAAATTAAAATTCTTGAACTATAAATGTATCATTAAGACGTTTTAATTTCTTGAATTATGATTTCCACATAGATAAAATTGTTAAAGTTTAGTGTACATGACAGCCCATGTAAAAATGTCCCTAACCTTTCTCCAGACAATCCTTTAGCAACATTATTTATACAATTTGTATGTACAATTTGTTATTGTTTTCAACATTCTTTGATGAGTAAATAAGCAATACTACTGGAACCACCTATGCATGTACAGTGGAACATTGGCTAACAAGAGATGACTGACTTATTATCTCATTACACATAAACATAAAATTAAGGTATTGTCCGTAAGGGGATCGCTGCCGTAGGCGTACACTACTCCGAGTCCGTTAGGTCAGGGGATCGCTGCCGTACACTACTCTGAATCCGTTAGGGGATCGCTGCCGTACACTACTCTGAGTCCGTTAGGGGATCGCTGCCGTACACTACTCTGAGTCCGTCAGGGGATCATTGCCGTACACTTCTCTGAGTCCGTTAGGGGATCGCTGCCGTACACTATTCTGAGTCCGTTAGGAGATCGCTGCCGTACACTATTCTGAGTCTGTTAGGAGATCGCTACCGTACACTTCTCTGAGTCCGTTAGGGGATCGCAGCCTACACTATTCTGAGCCCGTTAGGAGATCGCTGCCGTACACCACTATGATATTTCAACTAATGTTTGAATACACTGTTTGACATAGCTTAGAGTAAAACTCACCAGCTACTGTTAATACATGCATATACTGTACAACTTGTTCGAACAAACTAATTCGAGTTCCTTGGTTTGTTAGAAGTGATGCTGAACGAGGAACCAAGTACAAGCATTGTTATTTACTGTCGGTGCAAACATTATGTGTGCCTGAGATTGAAGGCTGTTTACTAAGGAACTGAGAGGCCCATCAAAAATCCAATAACACCATTGTTTTCTCTGTTCAATCTTGCGTTATGGCATATGTATTTTTAATATTTTTTTACTTCTTAAAAACTTCACTATACAATTTTGTAATTTTTATCATAGTTGGAACAAAAAGTATATGAATTTGTACTAGTTTTTACTGTGCATCAAATTTACACGCTTTTATTGCTCACAAACCCGTAAATTTATCGCATTTATATTTTAGTAAATAATTGGCAGACATGTAATAAAAGTGTAAAGTTTATGCACAGTGAAAACAACAAAACATTCCGGTACATTTTGTTCCAACTGGGATAAAAAATATTAAAATTTATTAACAAAATGAAAAACTTGTATGACAACGTGCAATCAAACGAGAAAAACAATGGATTTATTGGATCTTTCATAGGCCTCTTGATTTCTTGGTAAACGGCCTTCAAACTTGGGCACTAATAATTTATGCGCCGAGAGGCCGACAGTAGTTAATTAATGCAAATGTAACGACAATTAAATGACGGGAGTGGACCACATACTTGTGGCAACGGACAGTCCTGCAACTGGAATAATCTGATTATTGAAAATAATAATAACAATGCAAAGTTGTACACTCACCGCTATCATTACAGTCCAGAGGAGACGGGGCAGAACCGAGCAGTAGCCGAGGCCGACGTCCGACACGACCCGACGGGGCGCGGCGTAACACTCAACAAACGCACTACGTGAAGTTTACGCAGTAGGTTTCGTTAGCAGGCGAATTCGTAATTATAAACCAAGAATTTAGAAATTAACAAAAATTCTGCCTTGATTAAAACCCATGATACATTATTATTATTATTATTATTGGTTGCTGACATGAAGAAATAATGGAAAAGTTTAAGGGACGCATTCAACAGAGAATATAAAAAAAACACCAACTCCCAACTCTGGGGATCCAGCTTTTTCCGCTCCAGTCTATACAGGAAAATGGCCTCATTTTCATGCTATGCTTTTTTGTTAAAAACATGGCCTACATTAACAACTCAAATTTGGAGACTTTAGAAGTTCCGGGTCCTGGCATAATCTATAAAGATGGTGGAACCCGCCATACAACGGTCTTTCTTTAAAAACAACGTTATTTTCACATCTATCGGTCGCCTTTCTTTTCAAATTCGCGTACCTCAACACAAAACTATCTAGAAGCATCAGCTTCTGTCTTTTCTCTTTGGAGATCATAGTAAAACTTACTGTTTCGATAACATTAGCAGTCGGTGTCGCCCGCAACGCCAGTCCACGTAGGACGCAAAAATCTACCAAATATGGACGATCCCAGCGTGCCGCTGGAAACGCTGTTGTCGTTCTTGTCGCGTCGCTCCTGTCGCCCACGTAGGAAGGGCCTAATAGGAAGGGCCACGTAGAACAGGAGCGACGCGACAAGAGCAGCAAAATTTCAAGCCAGTGTTAATGCATTGGAGCGTCATTAGTTGACGAGCGTTGCGTTGCGTTGCGAGCGTATTTTGTAGCTACAAACGAGTTTGTATCTTGCTGCTGCTGTCGCCCGTTAAGTGAAGCTGCTGTCGCTGGTGTACAGGTGATGTCCGCGGAGCTCATGTAGGACGCGCTCGTGATGGACACCGGCATGCAACGCCAGTGTCGCCCGTAACGCCAGTATTGCCCACATCGCCAGTCCACGTAGAACGCAAAAATCTACCAAATATGGACGATCCTAGCGTTCCGCTGGAAACGCTTTTGTCGTTCTTGTCGCGTCGCTCCTGTCGCCCACGTAAGAAGGGGCCTTATTCAGAAGAAAATAGGCTTTAAAATGATGAACAACACATCATAGCCTCTCATTTAAAATTTTTACAATATCCTCCCCTCTAGGTTGAAAAAAATTACAAACTGCATCAAAAGATAGAAAAAAAAACGTTCTTCGTATACCTTTTGAGGACCTTGCAAGTTTTATAAACAAACTCCTACTGGCACGACAAGACTCCTACACCATCAGAGCAGGTAACAAATAGTCGCGGCCAAAATGTAAACTCCAACCCTTTGGCCGGCTGGGGGGTTGAGTAACCGGGTGTTTGGAATTTGAGCGGGTGCGTGCATCTTACTATCTCTCCTGTATTATAAAGAAATACTGTGCAATTCAACTATACTTTCCTTTATGTTAGGTACTGACAATATTATAAATACAAACGGTGGTTTGAAGACACGGTTCATGTAGATTATCTGTCCCAGATTAGAAGAAACTAGAAATATTTATGACCACTAAAATATTAATTCTGAGCTACTAGAAATATTTATGACCACTAAAATATTAATTCTGAGCTACTAGAAATATTTATGACCACTAAAATAATAATTCTGAGCTACTAGAAATATTTATGACCACTAAAATATTAATTCTGAGCTTTATTAATAAATATTTAAAGTGATTGTAAAATAATGTACTGTAGTCTATTAAGATATAATTAGATGGATAGGGTGTTAAATGATCATATGTTCATTTCATACATATTATTCAACCTCAATATAATATGAATTTTTTTAAATGAAAATAAAGTGCAGTGCAAAACTTAATTAACGGAATTAAAAAGAAGTACCAAATAGTTTCTCATTGGAAAACACAATATATTTAATTATGAGAAGCATTACTCTTGATTTGACAGAAGGTAAAAATTGAAAGTACTAAACATGATAAAAATACAAAATATAATTTATTTACTAAGGTTTAAACTGTCAATTAAACTTTAAAATAGCGTCATTACCATGTGAGATTTGTTTACTTGACATTGACAATAACATGCAATATTAGGGAAATAGATTTGCAGCCACCATATTAAAACGGTTAATAATTTCGAAACGACCTAATTTCGAATATGCCTAAGGTACATTCCTATAAAGTTTCATTCCAATTTGTTTAGTAGTTTTAATTAAGTGTTCGCACAGCAGGACTTTATTTTATATTTAGATAATATTAGCTGTACCCACCCGCTTCGCCGGTCATAATATTGAGTTTGATTTAGAACTTAATAGCTGAAAGAATTCGAGCATTTTTGCTTCTTCTACCAATATTAGATTTTTTAGGAGGCATGTCATAAAAAGTAAACTGCAAAACAAATAATTATTTATTTTTAATTTTCACGTTTCACCACATGTTTTAATTACTGAGGAAAAAAGGTTAACACCAAATACAGATCACCTGATCAAGTAAAAGTAGTGTGTGCTACACTCTCAAGGTGAAATGTAGAACTACAATAAATCAAAACATAATTATACAGTACTGTTGTTGTGAGAACTTCAATCTGCTTATGGCATGTGAAACTACATTAAACCACACCACACAGTCATATGTTTTTTGTAAACAATTCAGATTCTCCATTTGAATAACATGGGATCTTTAGGAGCAAGTGGGGCGGAACCCTGTGGACGGATCTGCATCAAACTTTACAGAAACCATCTCGGGAGTATACAGGACAACATCCTAAAGTTTCATGGCGATCGGTTGGATGGTTTGGCAGCGCATAAACTTCAAATATATATACAAACATCCTCTTTTATAAATATAGATAAATATTTTGTTTATATCTGTCACTTGTTTTGATTTTATTTATTTACGAATATCATTCTAATGGAAATAAATGGTACCACGGTAATGGCACAAACTTTGTCCCAAATAGAGGTAAAAAGCCTGAAGAGTTTGGCCTAAGTGCATGAGTATTATTGGTAAGTAGGAGTCTTATGGCAAATTTGCTTCACTCATTTACAGACTTGGAGATCAGCAAACAGTTTATAAATTCTTAAATGAAGTATTAGTAAAATTATCACAGGAAACATATTCTAAACAACCGGTTACTCACCCGGTCAAGGGGTTAGAGTTTACATTTTGACCGCAACCATTTCTTACCTGCTCTGATGGTGTTGGAGTTTACAAAAGTTGCAAGACCCTTAAAAGGTGTAGGAGTTTATATCTGGCCGAGGAAAGCAGCAGGCCTGGTCAATTGAGGAACTGAAGACACAACATATAGACCAGATATTTCGGGGCCACTGGCCCCATCCTCTGTCATTAGACAACGCCATGTGTTATATATAGCTCCCTATAAAAGTGGCCTCATTGAGTTGTGGGATGAGTCATGTGGGCAGTTGTTAATGAATTGACTAATGTTAACCTCAATTATAAGTTTAGACAAGACTGGACCTTGAAGTTAATCGCATGTTGAGTCATTGTGATTCCCCTCGGCCACGTACACACGGTGCCGGTGGCCGGCATCCGATCACTGCAAGCTGGTTGCTCAGTTGTGAGTTTATACTGGAAAGAGCGTGCTTTTAAAGCTGAAGATAGATTGGGATCTAGAGGATGCAGATTATTTCATGTCTGCATTAAGTTTATTTAACTATGGAATTAGCTAAACGACAAATATTGTCTGATGAACATTGCTCAGCTATATAACGTTATAGGATGAATAAACACTTCACTTCACTTTATCACATTTTTCTCTTCATAAAAAAGGGTTGCTATTTTTTTTCTCATACATAACTGAACACGTTGTTTGACACATGCTATGCAATGCTTGTGTCGTCCTACAATACTAAAGAATATTATTATTAATAACCACATAACATTTATGTCTAAAATACTTATAAATATGACCATAAATAATTGTATTGCCTCACATAAATTTCTTTTCAAGTTTCAGATGGATGTGTGTTAAAACATTTTTTCAGTTAGCTTTAAAATCCCGTTAGGTAATTCATAGAAGCCTCTGAACATAAAGAGCCATTCAATACCATCTAATTATTTTAATATCCTTCAAAAGAATATTTTTTTAAATTTGTTTAGTTTGATTAAAACTTGCTGCAGGAAAATACAACATTAGGTGAAGCTTGTGCGTGTAACATGTATGATATTTTCAATTTTGTTGTCTCTTTTTTCTTAACAATACTTCACTTGCTAGTTCACATGAGCTGTAGGCCTATATGTTGACTTTTTTAATGTGTTAGAACTGATCAATACCACCGTACGTGTTTAGGTGGGTGGGTGAGTCAATACCACCGTACGTTTATGGGTATTGCGACTAATGGATACCCAAATATCTCTTTACGTTTGTTTGGTAAGTTCTGAATTGCATCATAGTATAATTATCATAGTAATAAATACATATCTATTAGCAAATGCATATGATTTAGCCTACATTTGCACTACTGTAGGGAAATCTGCAACTAATAGGGCCTTGTTATTGAGTTTATTTTTACTTATTTGTACAAACGCACCCCATGTTTAGGAATACAAGTGACAAACAAAACAAACAAATGTGTTTAGGGATTCGAACCTAAACATTATGAGCCTTGTCAGGTAAAAAAACCATCACAACATTGTTAGGTAAGAACATATTTTTAAAAGATCAACTCTTGAGGACAACAGTGACAAAAAATGTACATATCAGAAATAAAATTAACTAAATGGTTTCATTTAACTGCTCAATACAAAATGGTCCCAAAATGCAGTTTCATAATAATGTAGAAATCAGAAGTTGGTTTATTTAAAACCTTTAAAAAATACACGATTAATTAAAGGAAGACCAAATACAAAGTACTATATAACTCAGTACATATTAATCTTTTCTTAATTTTCCAGGTTGGAAGTATATTTTTACTGGTGACAATGTGGATTGGTCTGGCAGCTCTTACCACCGCCCAAGAGCACCCTGAAACTCTGCCAGATAATCCAGGAAAAGAGGATTTCCTCAAACTAATACCTGGTAAGAAAATTGTAATGGTACAGTCAACTAACTGGGATTTTAGTCTTGAAAATAATTTTAGCATCTAACTATATTAATGTAATAGCATGAACTTTAATGTAGATGGAATAGAAAAGAGTAACAATATATAATCAAATTAATGTCATTAATTATTTCACATAAAACAACAATTCTTCAAATCATAATACAGTAAAACCTCCTTAATTCGGCATTCTATAGTCCGGAATTGTCTGTAATCCGGCATCAACGGCAATAGACACAAATTACAGAATTGCCTTCACAATGAACATAAATAGTGAGCAACTCGACAGCTAATAAAAAATAGTTGTAAGAAGCAAGTAAATATTAGATCTTTTTCCAGCCATCTACCAGTACTGTTGCTAAAAACCACAAATACTATAGTACATTACTGTGCTGTATTTATACAGTATTTTAATTTATTTCATCATGTACTGTACTTAAAAATTCATTTTAATATTTCTCCTGTACTTATATATTGATTTATATTGTTTAAATAACCTATGTTTAAATAATATATAAATACAGTAAAATTTTGATGTGCAAATTATCTTATTTTTTATACACCTCCTGTATTTTTATAAATAACCACCATAGTCTAGAATTTTCTTTAATCCGGAAAGAGTCAAGTCCCAAACGTGCCGGATTAAAGAGGTTCTACTGTATGTGGTTTAAAGAATTTTTGTTTGTTTGTCCACACAGCGAGTTTAAAATTTAATAATCAAGAAGACATTTTGAGTTTGAAGTAAAGCAGGCTTGAGCTCCCGACATGATAAAGAAATGGCGTTAACAACTGTCACAATAAAGTATTGTCTTGATGTAAATAAAACAATTTTTGCCCTAAAATTTAATATGGTTTATTTTATCTAAGATATGTTGTGAAAACGACTTGTGCAAAATTAACATTAGAAGAATGCTTAAAAATGAACAACCCTTAACGGTTTACAGTTAAACTTACTAAAATAACAGTATTAGTGTTAATACAAACATCTGAAAGTATAACTACAGTATCTAAGAATATTTGGAAAAACATTCGGCAAAAATAGCAAGAACCTGAAAAATGTCAATTTATTAAGGAGTAAGTTTATTATCCTTTAAATTTTAGGGTTTATATTAAAATGAAATACGTTAAGTCAAACAAAACAATTACTGTTAATCAAAGGAAGTATATACCATGGCTTCTTTACTTTTCCAATAAGCAAAAATTGAAGCAAACTGATTAAAAGCATTATCTATAAACAAGAAGATTGCGTACCTATATCGATCCTGTGGACCCTGGTTTTCTGTTTTGTGAAATTAGTTTATATTAGGTTTTTAAAGATAGCGCTAACGGTCTCCCACTATCTAACTCTCTTCATTCCTCTCTCTCTGTCTCTCTTCAACACGCTGAGGTGACTAGCTGAGCTAATACTATGCCAAATAGTCATTTGAGAGCTTAGTTCAAACGAATAATTGTTAGATAGCAACAATCATTGTTAGATAGCAACGCAGGCACATGTCTACAGACAATGCATTGGCTAGGACAGTCTTTTTGTTTTTATAGTCAATGTTAAAAGTTAAAATTTTATACATTTACCTTATAAATGTTTTAAAATAAATTTTCTAGTAGCAAAATTAATTGTTGTTATTAAATTTTTTGCTTTAAAAACTTATCTAAAAAATGTATGCCAGTGGGTCTCCCCCCTCCCCCCTCCCCTCTCTCTCTCTCTCTCTCTCTCTCTCTCTCTCTCTCTCTCTCTCTCTCTCTCTCCCCTTTCTCCCTCTCTCTCTCTCTCTCTCTCTCTCTCTCTCTCTCTCTCTCTCTCTCTCTCTCTCTCTCTCTCTCTCTCTCTCTCTCTCTCTCTCCCCCTTCCTCTCCCTCTCTGGAATAATCAAGGATTTGATTTTATGTTATAAATGGAGAAAGGGACCCTTCCCAGAAACAATCATACAATGGTATGGACCCACCCGCCCACTCATACATGTAGAGTGGTATGAACCCACCCGCCCAACCATAAACCTACAGTGGTATGAACCCATCCGCCCACCCATACTCGTAGAGTGGTATGAATTCACCCGCCCACCCATACACGCACAATGGTATGAACCCACCCACCCAACCATACACATACAGTGGTATGAACCCACCCGCCCACCCATACACTACAGTGGTATGTATCTGACTTATTCAGGCAGACAGCATATTCCTGTAGAATTTGGAAAAATATTTTTGTTTTAACTATACATTAATAAAGCGATTACAAAAGCTACAAGACACAGATATATTTTGACAAGGGTCACATAATCTGTATTGTATTGACCCACCCGCCAGCCAATACACATACAGTGGCATTGATCCACCCGCCCGCCCATACACTACAGTGGCATTGACCCACCCGCCCGCCAATACACGTACAGTGGCATTGTAGCAATGTACGTGTCTGGGAGGGCGGGTGGGTCATTAGCAATTTACATGTCTGGGAGAGCGGGTGGGTCAGTAGCAATGTACGTGTCTGGGAGGGTGGATGGGTCAGTGGCAATGTACGTGTCTGGGAGGGCGGGGGGGTCAGTAACAATGTACGTGTCTGGGAGGGCGGGTGGGTCAGTAGCAATGTATGTGTCTGGGAGGGCGGGTGGGTAAATACCACTGTACGTGCTTGGGAGAGCGGGTGGGTCAGTAGCAATGTACGTGTCTGGGAGGGCGGATGGGTCAGTAGCACTGTACGTGTCTGGGAGGGTGGATGGGTCAGTCTTGATGCCAGACTGTGTGAAGATCTGGAAGAGGTTGTCCTTAGGGCTTTCCCTATGTTAGATCCCTGAAGTTTTTGAAGTTCCACAAAGAAGCCGGCTTGATGCCAGACTGTGTGAAGATCTGGAAGAGGTTGTTCTTAGGGCTTCCCCAAATAAAATGTGTTTATACGAATGCGACCTGTTATAAGTATTCTTTGCTGTAAGTAAACTTCTATTATTTCTCTGTCATTTCTTGATGGTGGTGGGAGGTGATTTTCTTTTCTACTGGGTGGGTACTTTTATATCGCAAATCTTCCAAGAACATATGCTCTCCATGAGCACAGTCTTTGATTGCTAACAGGCTGAGTTGGTTTGGGCATGTGAAGAGGATGGGGCCAGAGAGAATACGTAGGAGAATGGTGGAGATGGAAGTGGCGGGCCGGAGGCCCAGAGGGAAACCAAGAAGATGGCTGGGTGGGGTGATAGCTGATGTGGAGAGGAGAGGAGTTCCTTGGGAGGAGGTGATGAGAGAGGAGCTGTGGAGGGAAAGGCACGTCTGGAGAGACTTGGTGAATACCCAAACCCAGGAGTAACTGGAACGGGGACTGAATATGTATGTATCTATGGAGATACCTCTACATTGTAGTAATCTGATGAGTAACTCTATTGAATGTGGTGATTATTTAAGTCTCCAACATAAAATGATGTCTGAAACTGTAAGTACTACCAGATAAATCTGTTACCAGATTATTTCTAATAATTGGATATTATATGATTTATACACATTCACAATAATGATTTACGACATTTCGTAGTTATGGAATACATGGTCACCACTACTATTTTACACTGTTTAACTATATTTCAAAATAGAAATGTATATACAGTAATACTTGCATAATTCGACGTGGACTTTGTGAAGTTTCAAAGTATCGAAATATCAAACTATAAAAATGTATGGTGAACATGAAAAAAAGGGTTTTATATGGAAATTGTACTGTATATTGGTCATGAATAACTGAAAATTTAACAAAATTAAGATAGCTATGCAGTACTGTATCAATGTATGTTGGTATGGAATGTATGAGATGTTAAAATACAAACTGTTCAATACCTACAAAGTACAGTAACCAAAAAAATTGTTGATGCTAACTGTTATTTCGCTGAACCACGCAGAGCCAGCCAGAGAAAATAATGTTGCCCCTTAAAGTTGCCATGGCCGGTGTCGAGGTATCGAGAGTCGAACTATCGAGGATTTACTGTATATTGGGGGACAGAGTAACTGTACAGTTTACTTTTTTCCTCAATCTAACAAACTTAAAATAAAAGTAATATACTATTAAACTAAGATGGGACATACTTTTTTGATCTTGGAATATTCCTGATTTGGTAAGTACACTGGTAGAAGTTTTGTCTATTTTACTCTACCATCAGTGTGGATTAGTAATTATTAATTAATTATTCAATATACTGTATTAATTGTTAAATAAGTGGAAGTGGACGTCACAAAACACACATATATTACAATATAAATACAAAATGCATAAATATACACTACAATGCAAGTACGAAATGCACAAATATATCACAATATAAGCACTAAGTGCACAAGTACACTATAACATAAGTACAAAATACACAAATACTATGGTGATTCTGCACAATCATCTAGATTCTGTTGTGGATCCCTTTGATCTGAGGAAAGCTAAACTTGGTTTGCCAAAATCGATGACCATAGTATTTGAGCATTTTGTACTTATATTATAGTATATTTATGCAATTTGTGCTTATATTGTGATATATTTATGCACTTTGTACTTGTATTGTAGAATATTTGTGTATTATGTGCTTATATTATACTGTATGTGTCCATTTTGTACTTATATTGTAATACATTTTATGTTGTATGATATTCATTCGTACTGTACCTGTAACAACACTTATTATTCTAATTAAATAACTAATTAATGTCCATTTCCAGTTTCTTACACTTCTGGCCTGAAGATGAAGAACTCTGAAACCCACAATGAATTTCAATAATTTTAAATGGTGCTAAAAAGACATTTATTTCTGTTGTTTAGTGAGGTTAAATAAATGGTGAGAAGGTTGTCAAAATTTGGGTTTTTGCTAACAAAACATCTGATTGTTTCAGTCATGAAGATACTCCTGATTATCCTCATTGTGTCGTTCCTCATCAGCTGTGTTTTGGCCTTCGTACTTTTGCTGGGTGTTTATCAAGTAAGTTTACATTTTATTCCAACAATTCTACACAGCTTCTACATAACTTCTCAATTTTTTGTTTTTCAATTCACCCTCTTTAATACTCTGTTAATATAGAAATTGTTAATTAAAGCCTTAGTGCTAAACACCTTTGGAAGAACAAACCTCTAGCACGCTGATGTTTGTTAAGTAGCTTCATGAACATGTTCACATTTTTCATTTTATTATTTACCTATATTCCCCATTGTTTTAATTGTTTAACTTTATAATATATTTAAAACTAGTTTTTCTTATTTTGAATCAGTAATGCCTTTATCAGGTAATGTGTTAAACACCAGCATAAGCATGTGACATTCGACATAACACAGACTGAATCATTTTAGTGCCAGTTAGAACACTAAAATATCATACATCCGGTAGTTCACATCCCAACTCTTTACTAGATTAAAGGTTAGTTAACGTATATTAATATCTGAATAATACAATTTCACTATTTATTTATTAATTTTTTTGACAATACTCTGGAGCTTATTATATCAATAGAAAATTAGGCTACAATGGATTTGAATCTCCTTTTTAAGAAAACAGTTTTGAAGACCAAGGCCTCACTTCCTAGTGTTTCCTGTTTTATACTTCTACATCATTGACAAGTGTTAACATATCCAAAGTTTTGAAGACCAAGGCCTCACTTCCTAGTGTTTCCTGTTTTTATACTTCTACATCATTGACAAGTGTTACATATCCAAAGTTTTGAAGACCAAGGCCTCACTTCCTAGTGTTTCCTGTTTTTATACTTCTACATCATTGACAAGTGTTACATATCCAAAGTTTTGAAGACCAAGGCCTCACTTCCTAGTGTTTCCTGTTTTTATACTTCTACATCATTGACAAGTGTTACATATCCAAAGTTTTGAAGACCAAGGCCTCACTTCCTAGTGTTTTCCTGTTTTTATACTTCTACATCATTGACAAGTGTTACATATCCAAAGTTTTGAAGACCAAGGCCTCACTTCCTAGTGTTTCCTGTTTTTATACTTCTACATCATTGACAAGTGCAGGGCCTGATTAAGGATTTAGGCGCCCGTAGGCTATCTTGGGCTTGGCGCCCCCCTCTCCCACCACCGAGCTTCTCTCTTTTGATTCAATAATTAAAAGGGCTTAGAGGTGCAGCGGCCATTTAAAATTTTGTCATATAAAACAACATACGTCAATTAAAAGACCAATTTACTCTCTTAGGAAGAAAGAAAAGCTCGGAAATAAAATATATATTTTTTCAAAGGTCTTAATAATGCGCTGTACTATATACAAATTGTAATGTATTGTCCTGACTACAAATTCAATGGTTAAAATAACTACGTTTGTTAATTTCTAAAACAAAAAAACAGTAAGATTATTAAACGTATAAACTGCAAACTTGCAAAGGATGCTGAACATTGATTTTATCATGTAAGATGGTCTATTGTTGTCTAGGTAATATTATTTTATCTTTTAAAAAGAAGTATGGTTTCTAATTATTTAACATTGGTCTTTTACGACAAACATAAATATATCACAGTTATATTACAGTAGACGTTTACATGAATTTGTATACATATGTTATGAACGTGTTAAAACTATGTGCATTTTATCACGTAAGTATAAACGGATGATAATGGGTACTTAAATGGTTTTCCATGTTACTGAGCAAACTGAATAGCTACGTATTTAAATTACTTTTTCAGTCATTCTGGATGAGCTCTTTATAAGATAATTTGTTAATTTTAAATTGTAGGGAAAACTCAAACAATCCAAATCCAATAAATAAAGTTATTTATTGTATACGTATGGTTTGAGTTTCTCTACTTTTTCTACTTTAAATCACTGAAAAGGATTTCAAATGAATTAATGTACACTGTTATTAACTTTCTCTTATTTATTCAAGTAAAAATGTTACATAGGATTATAGGAATGACATTATTGATATAATACTTTGTGATTAATCATTTAATTACAATACCTAACAATGAGCTAGAAGATAAAAAAAAAGTTTAATTACAATTAACAAAACAGTTTAGTTACTTGTGCGATTTTATATATTTCTTACTTAAAGTCTTTTTTCCGTGCTTTTGATGAGGCGAACGCATTAATCAAGTCATCAATTGGAACGAGCTGCACGTAGTCACTTTCAATGAATAAGAGGAGCGTGTGCCTGTAGTTTTTTCTTGCCGTAGAGTTGACCTCAAAAAATTCTTCACTCGAGTAAGAGCAGAAAAAGGACCTTTCTCCGCTGCAATTAGTTACCGCCATGCTTAAGAAGATCCTCAATGCAACTTCCACGTTAGGAAAAAGAGACTCAAGTTTTAAAGTTTTTAAATGTTTCAGTAGCCTGTAGGCTTTAGTACCTGGTGGTTTCATTTTTTTCTCTTTCGCCAAATTTGTCTGCCAATACATTTTCTCTTCATAGAATGTGTTGCTGTCTTTTAAAATCTCTGAAAATACAAAACACTCATCTGGAAAATGATTCGTCTAAGTCTGTTGAATACTCATTCATTAACTTGGTTGCCTTTTCCTTCAAAATTGTGCTATCAGTTTGATTCAAATTCCACAAAATAGTTGAATGAGTCTCGCAGTGTGATATAAATCGATTTTCTCATTGTTAGATGTCCTAGGAGTGTATCAATAGCTTTGAAGTAACAATTTATCACGAATGATTTTCGTCCATCAAACTCTGTGTGCCCCTCTTTGCTTTCCCCAAAAAGGCATTTTTTGTTTCTTTTTCCTTTTTTTACTCTTGTTTGTATTCTTGAGAATTGCACATTAACGATGCCTTACTTTCAAATGGAAAATTGTTCCTCGTTTCTTTAATGAACCTCAGAGAAGAACTCTAACAGCTCGTACAAAGTGCCGTCTGATCTAAGTCTCCATCTTCATACTGAAGTTGTAAACTGACATCTTGAAACTTAGTAAAGTATTTCTTTCCCCAAAAAGAAAAATTCATAAAGGTTTTTTTCTAATGACCTTAAAGTTCTCTATCAGCTGTTTGGCTTTCAAGTCAAATTTCCCTTTTTTTAATTTCTTCTTTATGAATGATGTCTTGAAAAAGCTGCGATTTTTTGTTGAAAAGCATTGTGCATGCTTTACGGGCCCGGTTTGCTCTTGAAACTCCAGGGGAGTTTTTGAAAGGTTTAAAAACTTTAAAAAGAGTTTTTATCATAAGGGAAAACAAGAGAGTATCCCATTTTTTGGTGTAGAAGTTTGAAAAAATTTTAAAATTTTCCCTGTTCAAGGGAAAAATACTAAACAGAAATAGCGCTACTCTCGCAGCACCCCGAAACCTATAGTGTAGAGAAGGGAGCTGCACAAGGAATGTAGGGAGAAAGGGGGTTTTTGCTTTTTAAAATTTCTGTTTTGTAGCCCTTTGAAAGCACCCTGCCCATATTATTGCGTTTTACTTTGGGTTTTGCCCTCTGCAGTCACTAAATATTTAAGTTCAAATTTTAAAGGGTTTCATTCGGCCTTCCCCTTTGTCTTCTCCTTTAGGGGCCACTATTTGGGATAAAAAGTTATGAATCTTTAATTAGGTGGACCCGTAAAAATGTAAAAAAGGGAATGTAAAAATGTCAACGATTTTCGTTGGAAATGGGGAAAGAAAAAGAGGGGGAAAATGATTAAAAAGTTTTTGGGGCATTCTTGATATCTAACACGTTTTTTTGTTTTTCACATGGTCTCCCAAAAAGTACAAAAAAACTGGGTTTACTATTTTAGAAGATAAGTATGAGGGAAACCCCTTGCCTTTATTTCCAAAAGGGAACCCACTTGGTCAGCCTTTTAAAAAAAGGAAAAAAACTTGCAGAGAAGCTCGATAAAAACCTAAAAAAAATTCCCATTAGGGTTTGCCCCCAAAGTTTCTTTTTTCCCCTTGGGAAAGGGAAACCCCTTTTCGAAAAGGGTTAAATACTTAATACTTCAAAAAAACCCCTTTCAAAACATTTTCTCCAGTACTCCACTTCTACTTGATGCTGCCCCATGCGCTTTAAATTAAATTTCTTTAGATACATTCATTCGGGTTAAATATTTGTTCATACTTTCCCCCTGTGTTCTAGACTTTTATGGGTTTGTTTTTTGGGGTTTTTATGAGTTTTTTTTCCAATCTTTAAAAAACCACATTTTTGCCAAACCCTTTTTTCCCCCCATAAAGCTTGCAAGGGGGCCAAAATACTTTAACCTGTCGTTTTTGGGAATAAAAAAAGGTGGTTCTTTTTAAATTACCTCCCCCATTTAAAAAGTTTTTTTTTGAAAAAAAACAACCCTTTATTAAAATTTCCCGGTTTTGCCCAAGAATATTGTCTCATAGTTTTGGGAAAAACCCCCATCGTCATTTTGGGTTTTAATATTGTGCAGCGAAAAAGTATTGGGCGCAATTCCTCGTTTACTTCCCCCCAAACCCAGGTTTTCTTTCAAGAGTTTGTGGATCTTTTCCCTCTATATTTTTTTGATGAGGGAATTCTGTAATTGTTTGCCCCAAAAATCTGCAATGGGTTTCCCGTTTTGATAAAGGGTTCGGGGGACGAAGCGGGGTGCATTTTCCGGTTTGCTAGCGTATGGTGTCTAAACTCTTTCCGTGACACGGTGGCCCGGGGTCGCTTCCATTTACTTCTTTTTTCCTCCCCCTACACTCAACGATGGGTTCACTTCTAGTAGAAAAAGGGTTTATTATTTCAGAAGGTTTAAGAGTTTTAGGCTTATTAAAAAATGCCTCTAGTTTATGAATTTTATTTACGAAAACATTTTTCGCGTTCATTACGCCCCCGGCCCCCTTTTTTTACGATAATCAAAACCCATTTGGTTTTTACTCATGGTTTTTGGTTTTAGCCTACCCTACAATCTTTGGAACGGGAAAAAACCAGTTAAAATTTTTCAAATAGTAAAAAATAATATTTCTCTCTCATTTTTCCAAGTGTGTATACTTAACTAGGGGAGGGACCCCAAAATTTTGTAAAACAAACAATATAATTATTAACACAAAAAAAAAACAATGCCGGAAACTTAGGGACAAAAACCAGATACACTGATTTAAAACCTGATTAGGTTTAGTGGCCCTGCATTTAGTTGCTATCCAATTTTTTCAGAGCGTCAGTGTTCCCCAAATGGCGGGTTTACCCTTTACATGGCGGGGCCCGTCCCGGGGAAAACAAAATTTCCCTTTTAGTTTTCCTACCTTTTCTTTACGAAAAATTCTTTTCTTTTGGGATGGTTATAGCTGGGCCCTAGGACGCTATTTTTTAAAAGACATCTTCCATTAATTTTTTTTTTCTATTGGTGTTTGTGTCAGTCTAAGCGGGAAAATCATATTTTTTTGTTTTTATAAAAAAGCATTTCATCTTAAATTCCGAAGCGCCCCCCAAAATGAAATTGGCGACCCCCCGCGCCCTAGGCTGTAGCCTACTTAGCCTAGGGTTTTTAATCGGGGCCTGGGAAAAGTGTTACATACCCAAAAATTTTGAAGCCCCAAGGCCCCCATTTTCCCCTTTTAGTTTTTTCCTGTTTTTTTTTTACTTGTACATCATTGACAAGTGTTACTACCCAAAAATTTTTTGTGTTTTTTTTTTTGAAAATTAAATTAAAAATGCTTACAAATAAATGGTCTTTTGGAGGGGAAGCTATAAAAAATTTTTTTAAATTAAAAAAAATTTTTTTGGATATTTTTCCCGGTTTAGAGAGAAGTTTTAAATAAAAGTTTTTTTTGAGGGTTCTGTTGCTTTTTTAAAAAAAAAATTTAAAAGCTTTTAGGGTTGTAAAAAAAAAAAGTTAAGGAGGGTAAACATTTTTTTCATTTGGGTGTTTTAAATTATTTAAAAAATATTTTTTAAAAAACCCCTTTAAGGGAAATAATCAAAAAAAACATTTTTTTGAAAATAGAATGATGAGTTTTCCAGGCCTTTTTTTTTACCCTTTTAAAATTTCTTACATAGGGAAGACGCCGACACAACTTTTTTTGCGGTTTATTTTTTAAGGGAAAATTTTGGGAATGGTTTTATGGGGTGTAGGATGAGTGTAGATGAGTGTAGTCTGGTTAATAACTGAGTTAAAATGTTCCTCAGAAAGGGAATTTTTATTAATGGCCCAAAGCCAGGGCAATAAGGGCCTTTCAGCTTTACGTGGAAAACCGAACCACGTAGTGCTTTGGGCTGATTTTTTAGCTAATTGGCAAGCCTGAGGGTCAGTTTTTTTTCCCCCACACCCAAAAATCCCCCAATTTATTTCCCCAACAGGGGCCCCCCCCAGACTTTTAGTAGAGTCCACCCCCGTAGCAACCACCAAGCGGACGCCATGTCGGATTTTTAAAAGGACCCGGGGGATCCAAACCCATCGCCTAACCCAAACTCCCAAACACTTTTGTCCCCCTGTAGTGGGTTACAGCACTGGCCACCAGTGCCGACTTTAAAATTAGTTAAAGGGGATATTTAAAAAGATTTTATTTTATTGCTTAGCAAGAAATGGTGTATTAATTTTTTTATTTTCCCCATAACACCTGCAAAAAAGTACTTTATACATTGATCTGCCAATACACAGCTGTGTTTCAACCCGATATCTATAAACTTGAATGGGAGGGTATACCCCCGGGCCCCTTGTGGGTTTGGCATGGGCCCATTTCTTATATAGTTTTTTGGTTTTCATTTAGTATATAATCAATCATAAAAGGGTGTCAAACTGACTTACATTGACACCACAGAACACTGACCCCCACCCAAATTTCTGACTGTGGATAAGTCATTATTAGTTTCTTGGTCAGAAGGGGGTAAGTTATATTTACCCGTGTCAAAAAAAAACATATTATAGTTATATTTGGGGGGAAATAAAACAAAACTGAAATTTTTTTAAAAGAACTTATTTTTTAATATTTCTCTTAAAATTAAAATAATGAATTTTGACATAACTTACTTTTGGGTTTGGGAATATTTTTCTTGGGTGTTTAAAACAAATAAAATTTCTATTTTTTAATTACAATACGAAAAAAGAAGTAGGGGTTTTTTTTTTTTTTTTTCAGGGCCGTTTTTTTAAAAGTTTGAAATTAATGAAAGTTTTTTAATAAAAAAATTTAAGGGGAAAAACCCCTGTACCCTGTATTTCAGGGACTTAAAAAAATAAAAGCTTTTAAAAAAATTAACGGGGATATTATGTAAAAGTAAAAATTTTTTGTATCCCTTTTAAAATAGGCCCAAAAGGAAAGAAAATGAAAATTTTCCCAAAATTTTAAAAAAATTTTTTGGGACAAAGAACTTTCAAAAAGAAAGTAATAAACAAAGGTTTGGTTTAGAAAATGTTTGGAAAAAATTTAAAATTTAAAAAAATTAAAAATATTAAAACATATATGACAAAAAAATATAAAAATTATTTTTTAAAAATTCCTTTAATAACTATATAAACCAAATTTTAGGGAACAAAAAAAAAACTCGCAATATTAAAAAAAAGACAGTGGGAAACATTTTTAAAAAATTAAATCCCGAATATTTAAAAAACAATTCAGCCATTTTGTATGGCAAACCCTTTTAAAAAATAAATGTTTTTAGTAAAAAGTTAATATCTTTATAAAAGTAGAATGAAAACCAAAATTTTGAATTAGGGGGTTTTTTTTACCCAAAATGGGTCGTTTTTGGAGTCTTAAAAATTTAAACTGTTAAAATGCAAGTGAAAAAGGGTTTTAGAAAGAGGGGTTTCAGCAATCATACCAACAAAAAATTTTTCACCAATAAACCTGTTTGCCCAATATCAATGAATAGTTCTTAAAAAACTCTTTCAATTTACAAGGGAGATTCCCCCGGTTCCGCACTTTAAAAACCCGCCCAAAGGGGTCCTGAAATAATTTTGAGCCTATTTAATCCAAATGCTTTTAATCCTAAGGTGGGGGGTAATTTTTCTTTCATCTTTTTTATGATAAATTGACAAAAGAGCATATCACTTAGTTATTTAAACAAAGTTTAAAAAAGCAAAAAATAAAATGGGTTTTTTAAAGAAAAACAAATTTGGTTTTTTTATTTTCACTGTAAAGGGGCTGCCTGTTGAGTGTTTTTACTACAGTGGGAGACCCCAATTTTGGGAAAATTTGTAAAATTTTCATAGCCTAATCAGTTTTAAGGGGGGTTTTTTCCTTAATTTCCTTTCATTTTTGAAAGAAAAAAATGTGAATTTTGGGAAATGTGGCCAATTTAAAAATGTTTTAGTTTGGCATTATGACCATGATATATCTTAAAAAATTAATAATGAGTGTTTTATGGTTTGGAATCACTGGGGGTGGGAAACTTTTAAAAAAAAAAGTCTTTTTTTACACTTTAGGAATCTTTTCACCATTCCTGATAAAAAGGTTTTTAAAAAATGTTTGCCCAAAGCTCTAGACTTTTCAAACTCTTTTTTATCTTTTTTAATGACTAAAGATTAAAAAAGGAAAGAATACCCATTTTAACGGGAGATTTTTCTTTAATTTTATAGTTTACCCAAACTTTGGGGAAAAAAAAGTACGTTTAAAATTTTCTTATAAAATTCATAAGACTACAATTCCCCCCAAAACCCTTTTTTATCAGAGTCTTTTCCTCAAAAAAAGCTGTTTTTTACAATTTTTTAAAAAACCCTTTTTCCTTTTGATGTTGTCTGGGAAATCTTTCTCATAAAGTAGTAATGGTAATAAAAAGTTATGACAGGGAAGTCCCCAAAACATGTAAAAAAAAAAAAAAAAAATTGTCTGCGTCGGACCAGCCCAGGGGAAATTTAAAAAATACTTTGGGCCGTTGCACACCCCCACTCCACCCCACAGATAGGCAGGGTTTATAAATGAAATTCAAGAAATTTTTCTCTGTTATTCAATATATTTCTCTTCAATATAGTAGCTTTTAAAAATTATTTCTTTTACACCAAAATTTTTTATCAGTAATTTTTTTCTATAAAAAATTCTTTCTTTTTGGTTATTTTCCCGGTTCCTCATTAGAAAAACCCTACTGTTTTTCCAAGAAAGACACAATTGATTTTGGATAACTAAAGTAAAAAACCAAATAAAATTCTAAGATTCAAAAATTCTCAAGATATCTACTAAATACAGCAAACGATGGTCGTTCCGTATTGGTTTGTACTTTTTGGGTTTTATCAAATTTGGGCTTTTCCAAAAAATCTAGTTTTTCTTTTCCGGGCTCATATTCTGAAACTATTCTTTCCCCCCCCTCTTTCCCGATGGGGAACACAATTTAAACTCTGGATTAAAGGTTTAAAATTTTTCACTATATTTTCTCACTTTTTTGTTTCTTTTGTGTACTAAATTATAGACTTTCACAAAAAAAACATTAACTACGGCGAAGTTTAATTAATTCCGTTTTTTAATATTAATAAAAAAATTTAACGGTGGTATGTTCAAAATACAGGAGCAAGATAAAAAAAGGGGTAAAAAAAAGCTGAGGGACAACCCAAAAGTCCATCACGAGTTTCTTCTTTTTGGGGGCCCCGTGAGAAAACTGCAGTCAAGGAAATACCCGACAAAGGACGTAAGGCGGGGGCCCCACTTTGCCCCCCCCAAACGTTCCAGCCCAAAAAGCGTGACGCGGTTTCTGACCAAACCCCATCCCAAAAGTATACAACCCGGGGACAAAAAGTATAACTTCAAAAATCTTCTTATTATTTTCCACATTTTAAGTTTACTTAAAACTTAACCTGAGGGGGAACCCCAAAAGCTTAAGGGTGACTTCCGAAACACCCCAGTTTTTTGGGAAGGCGAGCTGTGTGCAAGAACAGGTTCGCTCAGACGGGTTTACCCCTCCCAAGGGGGGCAGCTACATCGTTTTTTTGTTGGGCCCATTTTTCTTGCCAGATAACGTCAAAACCATCCCGGTTTTTAAAGGGCCCTTACTGACCCCAAATTGTGGGGTTTTACAAAAGGGATTGGCCCACCCGCCTAGAATTCACAAAAGTTTGTAAATTTACCCAACCCCCTGCCAAATTATGTTTAGTATGGCGTTTTTTATTAAAAAAACCCAGGGGGAAAAATTGTATGTTTTTGATTTGGGAAAAGTTTATTAAAAGGGTTGTTGAATTTTTTAGTATCATGTATGTTTAAAATGGTCCCCCCTTTAATTTAAACTGCCTGTCCCTGATTTCGGGAGTTGATATCAATTTATATTTATTTGTTATTTTGTTTTGAAAATTTTGTTCATTTTAATCATTTTAATCAGAACTCATTAAAGCATGTTTTACTTTATTTGTTTCAGAACGGGGGCATGGTGATGAAATTTTTGGGGTTTTAGCCACTCTCCTATTAATATTATTTCGGGATGTAAACAATATTTACAAGGTCATTGCTTTTTCCAAAAATTTTGGAGCTTTTTTCAGTACGTATATCTTTCTGTAAGTATATTATTCAAAGAATTTTTAAAAAAGGTTTCTTTTATTTTTTGATTTTTATTTTTTTGGGGAAATAGCAAATTTTGATTTGGGTGGGTTTAAAACCAGCCCTTCAAAAACTGGGGAAAACTCCTACTCTTTTAATATATACCTTTCAGCTGAGTCAATACTCACCGCATCCAGGCCATCGGCGCCACACACCCGCTTGGGTCAGTATAGTCACATACTACACACTGTTCCTTTATTGGCCGGGTGTGAGGTTAGCACCAGTGGAGGTAGCTTGTACATCATCTTAACGTGGTCAGACGAGTGTTAAACAACATTTCATTCTGGTGGTATTGGTGTGGCGTTATTTTGTATTTTGTCTATGTATTGGACAAGGTGTATATAGTGAATATGCAGCTTTTACTTTTCTGTAGATATTTATGTTATTTCTAATGTTTATGTCATGGCTGGACTGTGACGAGGTGTTCTTTTTGAAGAGAATATGAGTTCTGGCGAATCTAAAGACAGTGAGTTTATAGTTCGAAGTCGTAACTGGAGATTCATATTTGTTTATTATGGCTTCTGATGAATAAATAAATGGAATAGAATAAACCAGTGCATTGAAAGGGATTAAATATTGTAAATACCAAAATATGAACTAAACACATTGCATGAATTTCACATAAATCGATTTTACTTGTAAAAATGTTCAAATAGGTAAGCGTGCGGCCTTGGTTCCTGTAGTATCCTTGCTTAATTATTTAGTTATAATAAGTTACAATACATAAACCATTTTATTCACCATTTGTTTATAATTGACCAAAATCATCTATTTATATTATTTGCTTTTAAACATATATTTTAACAAACTCTTTGACTAAATGGTCACTCCACATTATATCTCCCCTCCAAAGTTTGAATACTCTTCTCCTTTCTCCTGTCTTTCAGAAGCCGTGATTATTTGAATCTGTATGCCTCTTCCATGTTAGATCCAAGCCCTTGTGGCTACTTCCAGTGATCTATGTACCTCTTTTAATGATTTAGGTTTCTTCCTCACATAAAACAGTGTTTAACAGGACCTTCCACGAGCCCACAAACAAATTTATCTTTTAACACATCTTCTAATATATGCCCAAAACTACAAGTCACTGCCAGATTTTTAATTTTTACATACAATGTTGTGATAGATTCTTCTTGTTTTTGTTTTGCATCATAAAAAAAGCTCTTTCCCTAAATTCTGACAATATTCTCAAAAACTGACAATGCATTACTTGGCAAATTTCTTCGTATGTTTTGTTCTTGGGAAAGTCTGGCCACACACAAGTCTTTCAAATATTCATACGCCTCACTACCCATTGGAGTAAATTAGAATGGATACTTTTCTTTTTTCTTCAATGCAATTTACATTAGAGAACTGTTCTAAAATTTCTTCATAAAAACACCAATCTTCAGAGTTAAACATTGAATTCGGGTATGGTCCCTATATTGAAATACTTTCTCTGGTCTTCTGTTTCCCACAACCATATCTTCATTCCAATGTCTCTATAATCTGTTGTTTTTGCATGTTTTTTCGCCAACTTCTAGTACCCTTGCTTACCTAGTTATACCATTGATTTTACTATACATAGAAGATAGTTCCATCCAATGTTAAATTTTGAGGCACGGAAAATGGGAGCGACCGTGCGTGCTGCAACCTGTCGGAAATTGCCTCCAGTTTCGACTGTTCGGTTGCACAACCCTTGTGAGCAGTAAAGGAACTAATCACTCCCTCTCATTCCCCCATTCTCTCTCTCTTTCTCTTAAGACTCGCCCGGAAAGTACTGGTCATACTGCTGTCTCCCCTCCATCTTTGCCTTCCGTCATTGCTGAATAAACGATGGCACACTTATCGCAATCCAAGTCTAGCCATCCAGATGTTGTACATTCCAATACCCTTCCACCTCTACGTACTTACTACAGTATCAACATTCTTTCTTTATAACTCAACCAGATGTAGTAGAAATTAAGAGTATTGTTAAATAATAAACATTTCTATATTATTTCAATCTCAACACTAGTATTTGTTTTGAACAATTGATTTTGTACATAACATGTTACATATGGACAAAATTGATATATACTGTACATCTCAAATATAACCTTTCATTACCAACATATTTCACTTTGACTAGAGAAGTGAGTGAAAGGTGTAGGTCAAACCTATAAAGCAAATGCATGATTTTGTTGTAGGTTATTATGGAGTCTATTACGGAGTCTATTATGGAGTTTAAATCAGTGCTCGAGTTGCGCGCATACCGATTTCAGATAGTCCGTCCAGTCTTGGCCGCTCAAAAATGCAACTTAGACCACAAGCTATGCTATAGAAATATTTCCGTAAATATCACATTCGTCAAAAAATAACTTGAATTGTCTGTCACTGGTCTGATTGATTCCGAATAGCACAAACTTATACTACAAAATAAGCACATATCTGATTATTCTGTGCTTATAAACTTCTTGGTTATTGGTAAAATTATAATAATTATCTAATATCAGCTGAACTTAACGTTCAGTTTTTCCTGTAACGTTTTCCTGTAACGTTTTAGGTGCAGCTCGGATGTTTTGTCATAGGACCCTCTTCCTATCTCTCATTAGTGATTTTAAATTATCACCGTAATTAATGTATGTCCTAATTAATCTAATTTGTAGCTAAATAACTGTAATATAATATAATTTGTTTGACTTTTATTTATCTTTTTAACCGCAGATGTTTAATATAAGTATGTTTTGCCATTCATTTAAATGTTAATATTAAATTACAATAATTTTTAAACATGTATAGCCTAAATAACTCCCCACAGATTTAGAGTTGAAGTGTTTGGCTATTAATAAAGAGCCCTGTTCTTCTAATTAGGATTAATTTAATTTACCTTATTTGAAAGTGTATGCTTATCATTAATATATATATATTTTGGTGGTGGCTTCAGTTTGAAACCATATTTATTAAAGTTATGCACAAAACCCAAAGTTACGTAATTATTTTTTAACTATATTTATTGTTAATTTGTAATAGTTATTTTGTTTATATAGTTTTGTTAGTTCTGTTTTGTTAGTTATTTATATAGTTGTTAGTTCAATGGAAACATATCACAACAGTGGAAAGTAATAAATAGTTTGACAGGAGAGGCCTCAAACAAGAAAATAGAGCGCATTGAGTTACAAGACAGAACAATCACGACAGGCCCCAAGCGTTATCGCAGATGAGATAAACAAATACCTCATCGCGTGTCCAAGCCGACCGACACGTACAGTTCCCACATCGACTCTCCCACCTATTCGTTCTTATCCACAATCATTCTTTATAGAGTCAACTACTGTAAAATGAAATAAAAAAAATTAGTGAAAAATTTAAAAAATAATAAATCAACAGGTTTTGATATGATTAGTGTTCATTTATTAAAATTCATTATAGATGAAATCGCTTCAGTACTGGTAATTAGCGTCAGTTTTAAGTACTACCCTGGCATTTTCTTCTGAAATGTTGAAGTTAAGTTATCAGTTTTTCCAATATTAAAGAAAAATAATTCTTTAATTTTTAATTAATAAAAAATAAAACATAATTATATTTTCAGGAATTTTAATATTGATATAACATAAATGATTTTTTTTCTTGACTAGAAGCCATTGTCATGAAACACATGTACAACTCTCTTGTTCACGTTTTTGAATTATTTGTGTCAATAGTTTTAGATTATTTTTATACTTTAACTGAATTATATTTTCAGGAATTTTAATATTGATATAATATAAAATTATGTTTTTGTTTGTTTTGTTTTTGACTAAAAGCCATTGTCAATAAAACCACATGTACAACTCTCTTGTTCACGTTTTTGAGTTATTTGTGTCTTATAGTTTTAGATTATTTTTATACTTTAATTGAATTATATTTTCAGGAATGTAAAACACTGCAGGTGGCCGATTGTGTGTCTTCTATTTATGCAATTATATGTATTGCTAGACTCATATGTTTAAATGTTTTTTATATATATATTTTTTCCTTTAATCAAACTGGTCACATAACTCGATATAGTGGCAGTTAATTTCCAAATAAAGTACTATGTTAAATAGATAATTGCCATTATTAGTTGGAAATAAATTCATTTATTCTTGGGCATTGTTTGTTCTGTTTATTCTCAACTTGTGTAAATAAGTCATATTCGAAGTGCTATAATGAAAAACGCCACAGAGTGCGGCTATAGTTTATTTTATTATTATATAGACTTCTGTAGTTACTTAAAATTAGTTATTTCTTATGTTATTGCTGGTCACGCTACTTGAGAAGTGTTACCAGTGTAATTCCAGAGTGTCTTTTCCAGAGAAATTGAAAATATAAATAAATTGCAATTTATCCATACTTTCACATCTAGTAAAAATAATAGAAACGTGCTATGAAAACCAGATGTGTTAAACTTTAATTGTATTCGCCTTAGACATACTTTTTACAAAGGTCTGATTTCAATCAATGCTATAGAACGGTTATTTTTGGAAGGGGGACATAAACAAAATTTACAATAATTTCAACCTGATTAAAATAATGAAAATTGACTAAAATCAGTAGTCTAGTTAGTTATATTCTATAACGATAATATTTCCTAACCAATTTCAATTGACATTGAGATTGTTTTTCTCAAGAAGTAATAATAGTCATAACTTTATAATTCTTAAAAAAACTGACCATTCACCAAACAATGAAATATTTTACAAACAATCATGTAATTACTTGGAACCAAAAAATATGTTAATGTTAAAGACAGTAATAATAAAACAGACATTTATAATAAAAAGATAAATAATGCTATTTTTAAAATAAATGCCTATACACAGATTGTCAAGGCCATAAGATGAAAGCTATTTTTATCTTGTATACAAGTAGATTAGTGGTTTTGTTATGATTTTTTCTAACCCTATCACGACATTTTATCTAACCTGGGTTTTATATTTTGCCCAGTATTATTCTATATAAATATCATAGGCCTATTTCAATATTTATTTTGCCAAAGAAATAAATAATGTCACATTTTTTAATATTTCACTATATTAAATATTCCTGGAATATTTGCAGATTAATTTCATAATTGAAATGGGAGTCATTGATTGGATTTGAAAACAATTTATTTTTTAATCAATTACCGAATACGAAAAAATTAATGATTTAGTCCCAACAGTCGATTTAATCACCTAATCGATGGTTAAAATGCAATGAATAAAGATTTTTCAGATGGGCTATATAATATGAAAATGTTTACTTAAATCAGCAGTAATTATCGCCAGCATTGCCGATAAGTTAGCGGTCTATTCAAGTGTGTCTATTTACAAATACATGGTGTGTTAATCATATAAATCAATATGTTGTTTTAATTTATTCAGTTATAAATATTTCTTTATTCAAAATGAATGTCAACTGAGTTTTACTGTAATAGTATCAACACAGTATTCTATATTATTCGAAAGAGATGCAAGCAAATGAAATAACAGACAACCCGGATAAAAGTTGGCAATATTTATCAAAGCAGGACGTTGTTTGTGTGTGTGACTAGAGGAAGGAGAGGGCGGGGCGGCTGTCTGGAGAATGGGAGAGTGGGTTGAGGAGGGGAGGGCGGGGGGCGCGCTGTCTGGAGAATGGGAGAGTGGGTTAAGAGGAGGGAAGTGAGAGAGAGACGGAAGAGCGTGCGAGAGAGAGAGAGGAAATAGGGCTATGCGCAGCGCAGCGTGGGGCCTCAAAACAGTTTTGGGGCCTCGCCACAACTCTCCCATATGGAATGGAGTATCTCTTTATATAGTAAAATCAATGGTTATACCAAGGTTAGAATACACAAACCATTTTATTCACCATTGGTGACAATTGGTTTAATTTAGTTTAGAAAGTAAGTATTGTTGCAAATTAGCATTGTAGGTGATTTTAATGTCAATATTCTTGATGTACAAGGTTCTTGGGACTTTGTAAATATGTTTAGATCTCACAATCTGTATAGTGTTCATAACAAACCAACTAGGAATAATTCTTGTTTAGACAATATTTTTACAAATATAAACAAATCATACTACAGTTGATGGCTTCTTGACCAGAACATCATTTCAGATCATGCTGGAGTTTGGGCGGAGTTTCAATTTAAAAATAGTTCTTTTACAAAAAACACACTTCAGTTTATAACAAACGTTTAATGTCAGAAAGAAGAATCAATGCCTTCTCACAGAACTTAGCAGAAATCATATGGTCTAAACTTTACACAAAAAATAATGTAAAAGATGCCTTTGATTATTTTTTAACAC
>JAQJVL010001976.1:117500-131683 GCA_035578905.1 Stictocephala bisonia | reverse complement strand
GTGTTTTACAGCTAATGAATTTACAGTTGGGTCCTTCATTTTAAATTATTCAAAAGATCCGATAGTGAAACCAAAATGAGACTAGGCCTACTAATAAAACGTATAGTATTTTCTAGAATGTCAACTGATAAACATGTATTATAATTATTATCTATATATTTTCTAGGATTGAAGAGTAGGCCTATACGATGGTAAAAATATTAATTTGTCACTAAGTTTTGTAATAAGATTTATTGATTATGCTGCAATATACGTAAAACAATTTATTGAATATTGTAGTATTGTTAGTATGTAGCCATATGATATAGAAATCTTCTTTAGTTATAATTTTTTATCACTTAAACAATCATAAAATGTAGGCCTAAGAAATTGTAACTTACATTTGGAGTCACTGACGTTAATAAAAAAACATATGGTTTTTATAGTTTACAAAAATAACACAATAAAACTATACAAAATATTACAAGTATGTAAAATAATTTATTAATGTATTAGCTGTGAGACTAACTGTATTCCTAAACATAATTTGTATATTTATAACGTAAGGTACACAATTTTCATCCACATCGTTCCCATTAGTAAGGTACCTATGGTCAAATTCGGTTATAGTTACCCATCATATTGTCTTCTAACAAAATATCATCATTTTAAAACGCCCCAATTTATAGGAAACAGTTTAAATGTTGCGGCCATATAACCGATGTTGACCGTGATGTATTTATATTTTACAAAAATAAATGTTAAAAAACTCGTTAACATAGTTCTGCTTCACCTTTAAAATAACGACAAACAATTAATTGTCCAGGGAATACATAAACTGGTCATAAATTTATATTGCTGATAATGTTTGTAATGATGATACATTAAAACTGATCATAATACTATAGTTGAGCAACAGCTTTGTTTGTTGAAGACCATGCATTTTTTGAAGAAACGTAGAAATAAAAGAAAAAAAATAAACAAATAAAAGAGTTTGCAGTGAAGAGCTATAGGCCTACTTCAATCAAATATGTATTAACTAATTGACTCCTCGATCTAATAGTACGGTAAATTTTTCATTTATGAGACATTTTACGTACATTAGATCAGCCATGTATAACTTGTTATTGTTTATTTACTGAATGTCTCATCACTTATTCGCAATAATTTCAGCCAACATACGTTTTAATGATTATACATTTATTTTTGTATTTTGTGCCAGTATCCTAGACTGGAGGGTTACGACATCACATATATGACGGACGGCGCCAAGAAACGCCGAGCTGTTTCTTTACGGTTGTTACGGTGAGCGTTCAAATCTGCTTTGACAAATGTGCTAATACAGTCGATAGATTATAATTAAAATTTCAGAGACTGTTCCTGATAAATAATTAATAACAAAGTAAATTTAACCGTTGTCTTTCTCTCATTAGTAGTACTATTTCCTATCTAAAGTTTATTTTATTTTCACTGTTATTAAAAATTTAATATTGTTTATTTTCGTTATAAAATTACTTATTTAGTAGGCTCTATTGTTATTAAATTATGAAATATAATGACAGTTATATTACCACATTACAACAGGCCTAATAATTTCAAAATGTGAGTTGTAGAGGTGGCGTGACTGGTTTACACCAACGCCTTAAAGCTTGTATAACGTTGCATGTGTAAGTAGTGTCATTGATTTTACTATATAAATCTATGTATAGTAAAATCAATGGTAGTGTGCAGTAAGGGGTTCAACTCTAAACACGCTGTCACCGTCACCCTTGACGAGGGTAATATATGAAGGTGTTAATAAAATTTATTTACTGCCAAATGAGAATACTGTACAATAAAAAATTATACATAAACAAAACTTCATTTATTCATATGATGAACTGTTACATTAAGTAACACTAATCACAACAACTGACACAATTGGTGTTGTATTTTCATCGATTAAGTGTAAAATATATCGCCCAACGTGGGGCTCGAACCCACGACCCTGAGATTAAGAGTCTCATGCTCTACCGACTGAGCTAGCCGGGCTGTGTCCAAAACTGCCTTTCACTTTATAATTTGTCCCACTGATTCCACATAGATTCAGAAGAACTAAGATGATCTCATTTGAGCAAATAAATTTTAATTTTAAGTAAATTACAGAGAGTGGCAGTATAATACTAAGCATGATTCATTTAGTGAAATACAAGAGTACACAAACATGTGCAAGAGTTTTTAGAAATAATTATATTTAATTCATAAGTATCAAAAGAAAATGTGTGAGAGAAGGGACTTTCTTTTAAGAAGATTGAGCAGCTAAATAAAACAGCAATCAACTTATTGACATTCAATAAAAGTTTAGGAAATTGTGTAGCTTCAATAATTGTTTGTTTAAAATTAGTCGCTATTTTATCCTTTGTAACCTCTTAACCACCTGTAAGGCTGTAAGATTGCTCGAAATAGTACGCAATATTGGTGAATCCGGATGTTAGTCTCTCGTCTCAGTACGCAATATTGGTGAATCCGGGTGTTAGTCTCTCGTCTCAGTACGCAATATTGGTGAATCCGGGTGTTAGTCTCTCGTCTCAGTACGCAATATTGGTGAATCCGGGTGTTAGTCTCTCGTCTCAGTACGCAATATTGGTGAATCCGGATGTTAGTCTCTCGTCTCAGTACGCAATATTGGTGAATCCGGGTGTTAGTCTCTCGTCTCAGTACGCAATATTGGTGAATCCGGATGTTAGTCTCTCGTCTCAGTACGCAATATTGGTGAATCCGGATGTTAGTCTCTCGTCTCAGTACGCAATATTGGTGAATCCGGGTGTTAGTCTCTCGTCTCAGTACGCAATATTGGTGAATCCGCATGTTAGTCTCTCGTCTCAGTGCGCAATATTGGTGAATACGCATGTTAGTCTCTCGTCTCAGTACGCAATATTGGTGAATCCGGGTGTTAGTCTCTCGTCTCAGTACGCAATATTGGTGAATCCGGATGTTAGTCTCTCGTCTCAGTACGCAATATTGGTGAATCCGGATGTTAGTCTCTCGTCTCAGTACGCAATATTGGTGAATCCGGGTGTTAGTCTCTCGTCTCAGAACGCAATATTGGTGAATCTGCATGTTAGTCTCTCGTCTCAGTACGCAATATTGGTGAATCCGCATGTTAGTTTCTCGTCTCAGTGCGCAATTGGTGAATCCGTATGTTGGTCTCGTCACAGTTCGCAAACCTTGGCGACTAACTATTTTAACTATGGGACGACAGGCAATGATGAGTGGGAACCCCCTTTCAAAAAAGGTGAAAGATGCCTATTCAGACTCTAATAGGCTAAAAACTTATGTTTTACAATACTCTTGAGTAGAAAATGTGTAAGAAATAACTTAGAAGAATATAACAAACACTCAGAATACACGTCAGTTTAAAGAGTTCAATCTACCACCAGGATTTTTTTAAATCCAAGTTATTAACAATAGTTGTCTACTCGATATTAGTGGTTTTTAGGTTTATAGAGATAATTTATTTGTGCCTTCTATGAGGCTTTGCAATGATTTCCAAATTCAAATTCAAAATTCAAAATATTTTATTGTAGAAATGACAATGTAAATTGTATTACAAACGTCAGAATATGTAATATAAAACATGTTCAGAAGATAAAATAAAATAAAACTATTCTATCGTAGTAGGCCTAGTTAGAAATTATTATATTACCCATAGAGCAAAATTAACATTATTAAATTAAATTAAACATTAACAGTAATGAACTCATCGACCGAGTAACAAGCAATTCCAAGCAGATATTTACGCAGTGAATTTTTGAATTGCCTCTCTGTTTCTATGTTTTTAATCTCTTCTGGTAGTTTATTGTATAATTTTGGTCCTATATTTTTAGGAAGCCAAGCTGCCAGCCGCAATCTGTGAGCCGCCTGCCTATGTTGATGCCTTTGTCTAGTGTCGTAATTGTGCACGTTTTGACCAGTTATAATGGATGTGAATTTAAATCTGTAATATACCAGCATCTCATAAATATATATTGAGGTTAATGTTAATATTTGAAATGATTTAAAATAGTTTTTACAGGATGTTCTTCTGTTTATCTTGGCAATAGTACGAATTGCTCTCTTTTGTAAACGAAAAACTCGCTGCAAATTTGAGCATAACGTTGAACCCCATAAAACAATACCGTACCTTAACCTTGATTCTATGAGTGAGGTGTATATTAGTTTCATGAGGAAGAAGTTTTGGTAGCTGGCAAATCTTCTTAAAATAAATAACTGTGAAGACAATGTAGAGCATAGGGCGTTTATATGTGGTGTCCAAGAAAAACTACTATCAATTTTTAATCCTAAATATTTGACCTTTGTATTAAATGGGAGCTCAAATGTATTCATAAATACGGTCGGATTCATGTCCAGATCAATTTGTTTAGAAAAATTTAAGCAGTTTGTTTTAGCTGGATTGATGTGCAAGTTATTACTATCAATTCAATTCTTACAAGTTACTGAAAGATGTTGTCTAGAAACACGGTGCTAGTTCTTAATGGCATAAATAAACCATACCTCTTGAACTACAGTCTATATTTCAGGGGGGTCAGTGGGGAAGTAAGTAGAAGGAGGGCATGGAGTAGATTCCCCTCGTGTTACTTATTACTCTTCCCCGATGATCTGTGTCATGTATATCATGGTGGAAAGAAACTTATACTATCATAGAGAAGTTTATATCCGAAAAACGTAAGTAACCATAATGGCGCTGCACGGACGGCCAGACGTTATGAGGCTCACGTGACGTCATACTCCGAGCCGACCGTTTCTTGTCTCTTGGATGAGCACACCCACGTTTCTCTCCACCGTGATGTATATCACCATGTGGTTTTGCAAAGCATTAAATCTTGGGATAGAAGATGGATGAGATATATCTAAGCAATATATCGTTCTGCTGGGCCACCTCAGGTGTAATCACAAACGTATTATGCCTCAGTGTTACCAACTCAGATTAAAATTTCCCACAAGTCGATTGTAGGGTATTGTCAACATATAATAATTTTTGATTTGTAAACAACACTGATAATTTTATTTACCATAAAACTCTTAACATCACATATACTAAAAATAGTTTGAAAAATTAGGTTATTATGTACTTTCTTGCCACCTCTGAAAATAACATTTCATGTTAAAAAAGTTATGAAAAATGAGTTTATATCTCTTGGGGAGTTTGATTTCATCCGCGGAAAACTCGTTTTTTACCGAAAAATCGAAAAACTAGTTTATTCAATAATGAAAAAAACAACTTTATTAAAAATCGTTATTTTTCGACAAATTTTTTTTCCATTTCTCGTGTTTTTTTATGCTGAACACAAATATACAACTGGTTTTGTAGTAAAATTATTTTTTCAGCTCGAAAAATGCATGTTTTACTGACATAACCTAACTTATGCTAATTGTCTATTTTTTCAACAATAATTCGTAATTTGCGTCAAATTCGAGCGTTTGGCCTCCGTGACGGCCTGCCGGCCGTCACTCCGGCGGGAATATAGGTGAATTCGGTTTTTGTGAATTAATAGTTGTTGTATATAATGATCGCGTAATGGCCGCTAATCGCGATCCGCCGCGATAGTAGTTTTTCCGTTATTTCTCGAGAAATATTTGTAATAGACCAAAATAGTTTTTAAATTTGTATTCAGCGCAAAAAACACATCAAAATAAAAAAAAGATGATTAAAATACCATTTAAATTAACGGAAATATGACAAAAATACTAAAATTTGTGATATTGGTTTTTTCGAATTTTTCGGTAAAATACGTTATTTCCGCGGAATAAAAAGCATATCTCGTGAATATACAGCCAATTATAGACCCATTTCAAGCAAAATGTTCCAAATTTGTTTGGTGGCAAGAAAGTGCATAATTACCAAAAATTAATTATAATTTCTTAATAAATGTTGCTTCCGTGCATCTATTTCTTTTATAATTTTTTCCAGTGAATTATTTTAGAAGAAGGAAACAGATGTCCCATCCAATAGTGCACTGAATGTGTGTCGAGTAGTTATTTCTCCTGTATACCATGCGATGTCAGTAAACGCCTCAGTGGTTGTTATGTAGAGATTACAACTAATGTACATCTTTATATGTCTGTAGTAAAAATTACTAAGTTTATCCTCGTGAATTTGGGGAGAATACAGTGGCGTATTTAGGGGGGGGGCCTATAAGGGGCTGTAGCCCAGGGTGGCAGAATTTAGAGGGTGGCAAAATTGTGCACTTTTTATAACAAAGATCTCCCTTCCCCAGAAGAGTTTGCTGTAGAATGTCAACATGTATTTTTTTTTTTTTTTTTTTTTTTTTCTCTTAAAGGGACTTAATGAACAAGAACGTCCAAAAAGTATTTTTGATCTCTATAAACTGTTACATGTCAATGGAGTTTAAGAGATATACCCCTATGTTAACATAGCATTGAAACTTTTTTAACGATCCCTGCATCGAACTGTTCAGCTGAGAGATCATTTTTAGTTCTCAAACGAATAAAAACCTACACGAGATCGACGATGACTGAAGCACGTTTGAGGGATGTGGCTGTTCTGAGATATAGGTTTTTTTTTTTTTTTTTTAGTAATACATTTTTATTGGTAAACATTGTTGTGATAGCCCGAGTGATATATTTTAATAGGATTTAATAATAATTCCTCATATTATATATGAAGAAATATTTATTCACTGTTTATATCAGATTTTGGGAGGTTATGTAGATCCAAGCAGAAAGGCAATTAGATTAGAGTTAAATAACAAGAGAAAAGAATAGTCGATTGTAATATTTTCCATCTACTATCGATCTTTCAAACCTTCGATTTATAGTATTGGTTTGATTTGCATCGCACTATATGAAAGATAATTTTGTATTTACCACATATAGGTCTATTTTGTTAAATGTCTGAACTGTTGTTGCTTTTTAGAATATATATATATATATATACAATAGACATATTGTTAAGATTTGTGCAATGTTAAGTTTTTATAGTTTATTTATGATTGTTTACTGGTAAGGGTATTTATGGTTTGTTATTATTTGTTTTATTTTATGTTTGTTAATAGATTAATATGTATAATTTGTTAATAGATTATAGTTGATAGTTTTATTATATAAAATAGTTACATATTGGCAATAATATTTAATATCGAATGCATAAAGTTAATATATTGGGCCACATTTTACCTGTAATAAAGAGTGTTCCTGCATATTTGGGTTGGACTGTCGGCTGAGGATGATAAACACAAACTAACAAACATGTCCGTAACGGCGGACTCAAGCCATCAGAAATACGGAATTTGAGCAGGTTTCTCTCCATTGTCTATAAAACTGCATGTTAGGAATTCTAAGGTACTGTCCCGTCGAGCCCTCTAGAATGTCAGGAGCATTCTTGAAAAATATTCTGGTTCATTGCTTGTTAATAAATAATATACACTGTATATTCATAAAGATAGCTTTACCACTCTCTCTCTGTTAAGATGAAAAATATCCCCATAATTCTTATTTTAATTTATTATTATTTATATTTATAATGTATCAAATAAGATAGTTGTCTTATTTTTTGGTTATAATGATTAATACTGAGTATTTTTTCTCATTTATAATTTCATATTAATATTTGAATATTATATAATAAAAACATTATCTAGTAATATATATTTTCCATCAACTAGCATATAGCTAGATGGTTTATATGTGCACTGCAGCAATGTGTATTTGCGCTTGCGAAAATAAATTGAATTGAATTGAATATAGAGATATAGAATATAGAGTCTGAGATGACGAAAAAATTAGCATTTGATGATGTCATCAATTCATTTTCGGACTCTAAAGCAAGAAGAACGTTGATTTGATCGCCATAGACATGTAAATAATATAAAGTTGTGTTCTATTTTTTACTTTAAAAATTCTAAATTTTACTTTCCAGCTTAGCTTGTATACTTACAACTCATATATTACTTGATTTATTATTGTAAATTGTTCTTATTTCTTTCAACAATTCTACTAAATTAGTCATATTACAACATTTGTAAACTAAAATACACCACTAACATTTCAATTAATAACACGATTAAAATAAATTGGTTTTAACTTATAGTGTTCAGCTTATGTTGATACTTACTACCTACTAAGTTTTTAGTAGGCCTACAACATTAGCTATGATACAAACAAAGGGCGGGGGGGTGGCAGATAGCCGCTATTATAGGCGACAAAACGTGAAATACGCCACTGGGTGGGGGGGGGGGCAAATTGTTTGTGTCTAGCCCAGGGGCGGCACATCTTCAAATACGCCTCTGGGAGAATAAAGGAGTGACTGACAAGTTGCTGGCCCTGTCATCGTATGGCATACATGAGATATAACTACTCGACACACATTTAGGCCTACACCATTGGTTGTTACCTCTGTTTATTACTACCCTGTGCATTTCCCAGTAAGCTGACACATTATCTTCCAGCATAAGACGAGTGCTCAGAGTAAGTAATGAAATATATAATTAATAATCAATTGAAATAAAAATATATGGTTCACCAAACAGTAAAGTCATAATAATCCAACAAATACTAATAAACTTAAATAAGAAGATAAATAAATAAAGCTGTAAGCTGATTATCTTCTGAAATGCCTTTTGGCCAAACGTTTAAGCGTTTGAAGGTTCTGAATTTTTTTGTTCAGGATAGTAAAAGTCAATAGCAAATATTAGTAAAATTAATAAACAAAACACACACACTAGTAAATGTTTATTTACAAATATGAAAAGGTAAGTTGTGTAAAAATGTGTACCTGAAAACACTTAGGAACTGTAATATTCAGATTTTTATTTGTTTTTTAATTTTATTCATTTATTTTTTGTTGTCATGTTGATTGTGAAAACTTTCGTCAAGTTTCTTACTTTCAGAAGCCACTATGTCAAATATTAAGTTACACACTTCAATTCTATGCCACATTTTCAATCATTTATCCATAATAACTTGTCATTTATTTTATTGAAGCGATATTTTTCTTTTTGGGCGTTGCAGCTTAGAGAGGATGCTCCTCTTCAGGGTCTTCAGATCGGGTGGGAACTGCTGTTGGAGGATTCCTTTCCGACAAGAATATGCGATAAATGGCTGATGCAACCATCGACCCTCCAAGAGGACCCAACCAGTACACCTAAAACAAACAATTGTCAAAACATATGAAGTTTAGCTTAAGTCATTAGTTTTTATTTGGAGGCATATTTAGCGTGTCCAAAAAGTATTTCTATGGCATTATATATTTTCAAAACTATTACAGATTAAACATTGAAAATTAACTCATCAATGCTACACAGCATTTTATTTTTTGAAACAACTATTAATTTTCCATAAATTTATACTAAACAAGGAGAGTATAAAATCTTAAACGAGAGCTTAGGTTGAGTTGCACTTCAAATCAAAGACGTTTATTAGGAAAATGCAATGCCGCAGAGCCAACCTGTGCAGGTTTTACCCATTAAACATAGTGGCAATTTAAAGTTACAATTTGAAGGACAATACGTTTAGACAGTGTGTGTGCAAGTATGAGCGATCCAGTTGTAATGTACAGGTCTCTGGATACAACACATGTTATATTGCGTTCTTTGGTTGTTTTGACCTGACAAACAATCACGTAAAACACTCGAAGAAACATTTTATGACAACATTTTATGACTCGAAAAATAAATGACAAATTATTATGTTTATACTATTTGTAATTTTAATATAGAACAAATTTTTCTTCATTCAACATTTAAATTATGAACACTTGCAGTGAATTGGTTATTTTAATATGCTAGTTTTTATTAAATCAACAATTTTAATAATGGTGATTAATTACCATATGTAAAACTTGATTAAAATTGTTCACAAAATCCGTTTAGAAAATTATGGATTGTCATAAACAGAAATTGCTATTTATCATTTTAAAATTATAGTTATTAACTAATGATGCATTTGAAATAATTTTTGAGTTTTGGCTTTCACATACCCCTAGACCATGGCTCTACCCACTACCCAATCCCAAACTGAGGCTCCCAGCTATTCTTTATTTATTGAATGGCTTAGCCTACTTGACATGGACACGCTTAATATTTGTGTGTAGCTCTGACACGCGGTGTTGTCAAGAGTACTACGTTTGACATAAGACAGAAAATAGTTATTTGTTGAGGAAGACATAATTACTTGTTGAGGTAGACGTAATTATTTGTTGAGGTAGACATAATCACTTGTTGATATAGACATAATTACTTTTTGAGGTAGACATAATTACTTGTTGAGATAGACATAATCACTTGTTGAGGTAGAAATAATTACTTGTTGAGGTAGACATAATTACTTGTTGAGTTAAACATAATTACTTGTTGAGGTAGACATAAATACTTGTTGAGGTAGACATAATTACTTGTTGAGGTAGAAATAATTACTTTTTGAGGTAGACATAATTACTTGTTGAGATATAAATAATTACTTGTTGAGGTAGACATAATTACTTGTTGAGGTAGACATAATTACTTTTTGAGGTAGAAATAATTACTTGTTGAGGTAGACATAATTACTTGTTGAGGTAGACATAATCACTTGTTGAGGTAGACATAATTACTTGTTGAAGAGGAATTTGTAATTAGTTCAAAAGAATAAAACGACAGAACAGTTTATTAGTCCTTAGCACTCTCAAACTCCTCGTAGTTGTTCTTGTATTACTATATTATTAAGTTTGTTCTTATTCTTACTCTTACAGCATAGCATATGTTATACTCTTACATTTGCTGTAAGATCACCCTGAAGTCAAGTCGGGACATTAATTAAATATATAATAATCAGTGTTAAAACAATTATCTGTAGTGCGACGGTCTTTCAAATATTTGTCTTAAGGATTTACCCCTAAAGGGATATAAAAAGAAACTGTTAAACTTTAGAAAAAGTGAAGACAGAGATTCTACCTTGTCAATTTTTAAGGTTATCTTGACGTGCTCCTTAATATTACTGGATACATCAATAAATTATATAACACTCACACACTACAATATATTTACAGATTCATATTACCAGACAAACATTATCTAACACTTGAAATTAAACCACAATTATTTATAATAATTAATGTCACTTATCAACTTTGAGTTAGTGTTCACAATTTCTGTCACTGTTCGTGAACTGTCTCTGTTTAACACGGTCACTTCAACTGATACTGATGGACTGGTCGACTGAGGAGTGTCTAGGTACCGATGCAAGCCTAGTAGTTCCTTCTGGGCGTCATTTTGGTAAGGCTTTGGCTCCATCTACAGGCAAATTAACTGTCATTCTAGCACCTTCTAGGACCTACTGGATTGGCAGGAAGTACTGAAACCCCCCCTCCACGCGGGTGTTACCGACGGTAATCGCCAATGGTCCATAACATCAATATCGTAAACTATAACCAATTAATTGCTATTACGTGTAATAATCCATTTCATTAGTTGTTTGTTTTATTAAAGAACAATTAAACCCAAACTTAAAGCATAAAAAATTAAAGTAAAAAAAGTGCATGTCTACTAACCCAATGATTAGTCCAGTCCCCTGAGATTAGAGCAGGTCCAAAACTCCTCGCAGGATTAAAACTGGCTCCTGAGTACTTACCCTATAATTAATATTCATTAGTTAATAGGTATTTAAATATGTAAGGTATAAAATTATTTAAGTCACAACAAATTAGGATTCTGTTTTCTTACTGCTATTTGGACTTTATATTATGGTTCTTATTGTTACATATAATATATTTCTTGCATGTAAACAGTAAGTCACTATAAATGTAAATGACGATGTAGTTTTTAAAACGATAACTAGAAATTAACTAGAATCCATATTTTTACGTTATTTACTGACCAAAAGTTGTGTATGAGGTGTCATTTTAAACATTATCATATTGCGTATCGGGGTTGCTTTTGATATTTTGAATATATATGCCTAGTTTTGAAAAACAGGTGAAAATAAAAACTTGTAACTAAATATTTTTTATATTTTTCTCTATAAAACTAATTAGAAATTCACAAAGCAATTCCAACAGGCAATTTCATTATTGATCAAATGCATTTTGTTTTAAAAAAAAACACGTTTTAAAATAACTTTTTAGTTTGGTTACGCGAGATCGTATATCAGGGTTCGAAAATAACATTGTTCTTACGGGATAAAACCAACATGGCCGACAGCCTTTGCAGAGGAGAGTTTGCTCTATAACGCAGCAGGTCTTATGACATGGAAGGGGATGGGCGCGGGAGGGTAGGTATTCCACTAAAACAAATGCGTAGCGACAGAGAATCTATGGCTCATTTTGAGCTATTTTGTGGCATCAAACTATTCTTTCGACGAAATTTGATATTTCTTACTTCTTTTAAATATTCATGAAAATATATAGTTTTCAGTTTTAGTAATATTAGCCTACTTGGTCATCAGCTCATCTATAGATACAAAACGCTTTGCCACTGTAAAACATTACATTTATACTTGATGATTTAGGGATGTAGGGATGATTTAGGGATTTAGGGATGATTTTGAGGTAGGGACTAACAGGGTTCTGATCCTGCGATCCGTATAAAGATATGGAGAACTAACTACTCGACACATATTTAGCGCACTATTTGTGCCACCTCAGTTTCTTTCTTAATTGATAACTTCCCTTTACAGACTCACAGCGGGCAAGGCCAGTGCAGCAATAGCCAGCCCGAACTTGACGGGCAGTGACTCATGTTTGTCTTGACACCTGCGGTCCCAGACAGCGTTGCAGATCCACACCAAGAAGATAGTGCATGCAGCCTCCACAAGAAGGGCCCGAGCAGCCCCTACATGAGGGTTGGGAAGGGTGACGCAGAAGGACTCCTCCGTGCAAAAATCGGGAGACACCAGCTAAAGAAAGAGGGGATTGACGTTTGAATCACTAAAAAACATTTGTATGTAGTTTATCTAAACAAGAAATTTAAATAAGAACGTCCTTTTGACTACTTACTGATTGGTAATATAATTAATTATTTTACTTACAGTAATCATATCCTGATTGAGATATGCAAATATTCCGCAAAAATTGAATTTTGCAACGTAACGATCAGTAGCAATAAAAATAAAGAAAAGAGAGCCGAGTAACATTTATTTGTAAAAGTTTTAAAAAGGTATTATTATTTTTAAATAACTAATTTTGTCATGTTCTTCATAATTGACAGTGCCTTGACACAACAATGTCTAGCCGTCTGGCCATAGCTTGTAAACACTGTTATGGTAAAAATTCAAATTTAAAATGTTCTAAGATACATATACTGATAACAATTGCAATGTAATACTTATAATTACTTTAATTACAAATTTAAAACAAAAATATTCATAAATAAGACAATTTTACTACACAAAACAAGTGAACATCACACAACGCAAATTTGTCCCAGTATAAGCACAAAATGTATAAATGTGTACAAAGAGGTATTTACTTTGTGAATCTGTCCGGTCTGAGAGGGAGGTATATTGTAATACATATATGTTGTGTGACGGTCACTTGTTGTGTATTTCTACCAATTAGTAATGTGTTAACTAAGAAACTAGTTTTGTTATTAAAACAAAATAATATTACCTCGGGGATTATCAAACTAATCTGATATACAGAGTGATTCATGACGGTCTCCCCCCACTTTCTACTAACAAAAATAAAGAAAAAATGTTATATAAATATAGGTCTGAACACTCTTTGTTAGTGAATTACAGCCAGTGAACATTTCGGTAGGAATCTTTGATAAAGATTGAAATAACATTATACACAAATTATGGAAAGATACATTCGGAAAAATATCATGATTTCTAATGTAATTTGACATGAGAAAACTAAATAAATAGGTTTCAGAACTGTATCTTTAGTATTTTTTAAAAGTAATTTGTTGGTTAAATGCAAGAAACTCCGTTTTTTTTTACATTTAGTTTACAATACCTCTGTTAAAATTGTATGTATGTAGTTAAATTGTATGTATGTATGTATGTATGTATGTAAAATTGTCATACACAATTTGTAGAGAGTTTGATTCTGAGAAGATTGATGTAATTTAAATAAAAAACAACACATATATAAGTAGAACAATTTAATTTTATTAAGTATAATACATAAGTAATTGCAAGGAAAGAATTAGATGGATTCGTAATATTTGTATCTAATAAATAAATTTGTATGCCTTATTACCATTTTAACAAAAGTATTGTAAACTAAA
>JAQJVL010001976.1:0-112500 GCA_035578905.1 Stictocephala bisonia | reverse complement strand
TTTGTTTTTCGTGTAACTCATCTCGATACACAGAAAAGTTACGTACCAAATTTAAAATGACCAAACATTAGAAAAAGAACATAATTTGATAGAAATAGAACATGCTTTAACAAATATTCCATCGATCTACTTAGAGAACTTACAAATTATACAAATCATAATTAGACTACTTTAAAGAATTTTTAATATTGACATCTCTTTATTTCATGCATCAGCTTAACTGAAGTTGAAATATGTGATTCCTTAACATAGGCCTACATGATATGTAATGATACGTCAATCAGTTCATCATTTGGCGACAGGGACGTCATTTGAGCAGGGTTAGCAAGCGTGGGGGGGGGGAGCGAACCCAGGGCTACTGAAAACAAGGGCTGAGCCGATTGTTTTATAGTGGCGTTGTGTCTTCTGACTGCAGACGAGGGAAGGGTGCATGTGTGTGACGTCACTGGATTTATTCGCCATTCTCAGAAATGCCACAACTATTAATTTAATTTTGTATGATCGTTTTTATGTCTCTGATGTTTTATTAAAACATAAGACTATAATGAAGTCTATACCATTTCAATCTGTGTTTCATGACGAGCCAATTTCATGACATCTGTGTTACATGTAGTAAGTAAACCAAAGGAATTATTTTATTAGGCTACATGAAATTCTTCTTCAAAAGTTAAATTACTATGGATTTGATAGTAATTCACTAAAATTAATTAAATCATACTTGGAACACAGATTTCAATTCGTAGAAATTAATGGTCAACTTTCAGAAGGTAAAGAAATTAAATATGGTGTACCACAAGGATCTTCTTTGGGTCCATTACTTTTTCATATTTACATAAACGATATTCCAAAAAATATGAACTCCACAAATATTAAATGTTTCTTATATGCTGATGACGTTGGATTGGTATTTACATCAAATTGTTATGACAAATTAGAAGAAGTGATTTCTTTTACTACAAAGAAATTTATCAATTAATTGGTGTAGTGTATTTTTCTTAATAAATTAATTCTCAATCCAAACAAAACGCATGACATACATTTTACCTACTCAAATAAATTAAGACTGGACCTTAAAATAAATCTAATAAAATTTTTAGGAATTGTCCTTGATCATAAGATATCTTGGAATAATCATGTGGATTATACGATAAAAAATCTGAACAAAGGTATCTACTGTTTAAGAAGACTAAAGTACTATGTGAGTGCAGATATACTAATACAAATTTATTATGCGCATATTCATAGCATATTGAGTTATGGAATAATATTATGGGGACAGTCTTCAAATTCAGTTAAATTATTTAAAATTCAAAAAAGAGCAATTCGACTAATTTGTGGAGCACCTTTTAAAACTTCATGGAGACCTCTATTCAAAAAACTAAAAATAATGACTCTTCCTTCACTATTCATTTACCAAAGCTTATTATACACCAAAAACAACTTACATAAATTTCCTCAGAACAAAAATATACTTAAGTACGACACAAGAAATTCGAATCAACTGAAAATTAAACAATGTAAATACTCAACATCTCAAAAAAACATGAATTTATGGCTATTAAATTGTATAATAAATTACCTTATATTAAGAAGTTTGGAAATGAAACAATTTAAAAAAATTATATGCAACTATTTATTAGAAGAGTGTTTATACAACATTGAAGATTTTTTTTTAAATTCAACTGTAATTTATATGAAGTTTTAAATCAATTTTTATTATATTTATTATATTATATATTGTAATACCTCATTTGAGGTTTGATGCAATAAACATTATTATTATTATTATTAATCTAAATAAAACATTAAAATATATTTAGGTCAGTATAATGTGGTTTTTCTACAATAAGATGTTTCTTTGTGGTCATTTGTCACAAAATTATTCTATTAAAAGCATTGAGTGGGTTTATAACGGAAAGTAAGCATTGACATAAGTGCCTGAGTTACAATAAAATCTTCTTGTACAGAAGTAAGTGTAAACAAACTGTTGACTTATAACAAACATTTTATATAAAAGGTTTAATTTTATTCAGTATACTATGATTTGCCTTTTTCCTGACCATAGAATAACAATTGGGCTGAATTATTGATTGATCCCCCTCCCCATAAAACTCGTACCTATCTGCCTATCCCTTCGTTCTTTCTATATGCGAACGGACGTGTACTGTTTTTACTCTTGCGTTTTGAATTCACTGGCTAGAGGTTGAATTACGTTTATTTTTCTTATACTTCAGGTAAAGATTGTCATCTTTGCTAAGGAATACTGTGATGATGAAACATTTTTAGATGTTACTTTTAGACAAAATTTATTGTCTCATTCAACTAAATTTAATTGTACCTTTACCTAACCATGGAATCCTATTCATCCGCTTTGAACAATAACCTCGTTACCACTGGCCGTAAGTTTGGCACTTGCGGTAAAGATATTCCAACTGAAAATAAGCATAACATCCTTTCTGAACTAAACAAACAGGCCCGGTGGAATTGAATGGTACCTTTCTGTTCAAATCAAATTTACTAAATTTGTAAATAACGAAGAAATGTCAACTTCGCCTTGCTTTACTGTCAACAATTCTCGTATTCTAACCTTTTCACGTAATTAGTATTACGATATTTTCCTCTTAAGAGTTCACTGTACAATATAACTGAATTATGAACTAAAATCTATGATTATATTATTCTTCATAAAACACATATTGAAATAGCATTATTTCTGTTATCACTGAATATTTGATAAAATATTAAAGACGTGATCGCGCGAAATTAAATTAGTAGTTCCGTGGGCTTTCTGCGAACGTGTGTGGACTTTCACAGAACGCGTATATAATTCACAGATGCTCGCTTCGCTCGCTCAAAAAAGGTTGACATTTCGGGAGGTGTCCTGACACCCCCCTCCGGGTACGTCCCTGTTTGGCGAGTGTAGGTAAACGTAGTGAAGGACGTTCTATAAGCCGTTTTCTAACACAGATATGTCTTATACACGAAACAAACTAAAGGCCGTGCGTTACAACTAACTCTTCTTTGATAATTATCTACTATTGATTCAGATTCAGATTTTTATTCACCAAAAAACAAACATTCGTCACAGGTAATAGTCAATAAAATATAGTTTATACAACAAATCTTAGTCTAAGTTATACAATGCATACAAGGATCAAATCAAGTCATTTACATAAAAAGTCTCGGATGCAATAGTATTCACCCTGTATCAAGAATGCTTTTAAGGTTTTTTTGAATTTGTTTAAATCGGCAATTGACTTTAAACATGGAGGCAGAGCATTGTACAGTTTAATGCAATTAAACTGGACTTGTTTCTGAAAAAATGAAGTTTGGTGACGTGGAATATCTAAATAGTCATAATTTCGATGTGAGTAAGAGTGTATTTTATATAATTCAGATTTAGTAAACAGATGAAAATTTCTTTTTAAAAAGGTGACTGATTCTAAAATATAGATCGATGGGAATGTTAACAAATTGTTAATGCGGAAGATGTTTCTACAGGATTCCCAAGCAGAGAGGCCAGAAATGATGCGTAAAGCTTTCAATTGTTTTTATCTTTGAGTCTTAATAAAAATTTATCGGTATGTGTGTACTATTAAATTTAAATTATGGAAATAACGATAGTATTTAAAAACTATGTTGAGAAAACAACATAGAGCAAATTCCAATATTCTGATTTTATTTGTACATAGGCCTACTAGCTAAATTCAGCCATGTTTTGCTAGTCGGATATTAACTCTATTAGTCGTTATTTTTTTGCTTTAGTTGTTAGAAAATTAAAAGTGACTGTTTACTCGATATTATCTGAAATAAAGTACTCCAACTTTACTGTTTTAAAAAATAAACAATCATATAAACTTACAGGAAGTGATTTGGATATAATATGAAAAAAATAACTGTTCACAGTAGCACTTTTTCAGCACTGACATTTATTTTCATTTGTGAAGTGTAGGTAAGTCGAAAAATGCTTAAAATGCCCTGTTCCAGTAAAAGATTTTAGGTACTAAACATACAGGGTGTCCAATGGAGAAACGGAGAAACTTTCAGTTCTTGTTCCTCGTGTGAAACTAATGAAAAAATGTCATATAAACATAGGTCTGGAAACGCTTCGTTGACAATTAATTTACAGCTGACGAAAGATTTTGCCCGGATTTTAGTTTCCTTCTTTGAATGAAGCCATATTGAAAATTTTAAGGTATTAATTGAGGTGTAAGATTTGGTAGATCTTATGTAAAATTAACTAAGAAATTGAATAAAATAAGTTCCAGACCTGTAACCCCAGCAGTTTTAAAAATATTTGACAAAATGCGCAAACTTCAGTCTCGAAAAACGTGTTACTTTTAGGTTCGACGTACATTAAATTTATTATTCACCTATATCTTGACAATCGGCATTTTATGAATGAATAATTAATTAAATGATTGACAAACACGTTTAAGTGATGGATAAAAATAATTTTAAAAATCAATGGCCAGTTTTACATCATTCCTTCAGAATTAAATGTTCTATAAAAAAACTTATAGAACAATGATTTTAAAATTATTGTTATGGCCAGATGCCATAAAAAAATTTAAAAAGTAACTTTGAAGTAAACCAAAACATACGTAAATGGCAATCACTATTAAACTTTTTCTTACTAAACACAATTAATTTTAACATAATTTCGTGGAAAAATATAAATTAACTTATAAGTAAGAATATTTTCATAATAATTAATCATATATTTGATAAAAATATATAATCTGCGTTTAATTAATTTAAGCTTGTAAAACTAAATAATGAAGTATCGTAAAATCTAAATTTAACAATAAATATTAAATAATTAAAGTTAATTTTTAACTTTTATTCTTACAGTCTTAAATTGGCAGTACTGGTCTAACAGCTGACCAAACATTAGTAACAACTGATCAATAATACAAATTATCCACTTTATTTGAATATTTTATGCCAAATTGTCATAAGCATGAAAGAAGTGTGGATAGAGAGCGTTTGAACACTAATCTAATTAACTGAATTGGACGTATCGAAACCAATTAACTGGCCACCAAAATCGCCCGAATTAACACCAGTTGAATATTTATATGAGGCCACTTTAAAACTATGGAATACAAACAAAAAGTCAATACTAGAGAGGTGTTAGTCGTTAGAATTTGCAATGCAGTTGAATCTGATCCGAACATATTACGGAAATCCACGACAAATATTTTACGTCGAGCAGAATGCTGTGTGCATTGTGAAGGAGAGAATTCGGAACACCTACTAAACCAAAGTAAGGCATGTTTACAACAGTATATTTAGTCTTTAGTTTGAGTGTTTCATTAAAGGAAGTATTTAAAGTAATAAATAACTTTAAGTAATTTTGTCTATTTTTCGCAAGTTTTGGTTCAGTTAAAAGTTACTTTAAAATAAAACTTTTTATGCGTCTACTATTGGCCAGTTTTACATCATTCTCTTCAGAGTTAAAATGTTCTATAGTGTTGTCCATCAATGAAACGTGTTTGTCAATCATTTAATAAAGTTAATGTACGTAAAACCTAAAAGTAACACGTTTTTCGATACTGAGGTTTTCGTATTTTGTTAGATATTTTAAAAACTGCTGAGATTACATGTCTGGAACCTATTTTTTCAGTTTCTTAGTTCATTTTACATAGAATTTACCAAATTTTAAACCTCAATTAATACCCTAAAAATTTCAGTATCGCTTCATTCAAATTCATTTTAGCCTATATTACTCTTCACAGATCTAGAGTTGAAGTGTTTGGTTATTAAAAAAAGGTCCCTGTTCTTCTACTTAGGATTAATTGACCTTATTTGACAGTGTATGCTTATCATTAATACGATATATATATATATATATATATATATATATATATATATATATTTGTTTCAATTTGAAACCATACTATTACAGTTCAAAATATGCGCAAAACACAAATTTACGTATTATTTTTTAGCTATATTATTATTTATTTGTAATAGTTTTTATTAAATAATTTGTTTATATCGTTTTGTTAGTTCTTGGCATTGTTTGTTCTGTTCATTCTCAGTTGTGTAAATAAGTTATATTCAAATTGTTATAATTAAAAACGCCACAGAGTGCGGCTATAGTTTACTTTGTTATTATTTAGACTATGTAGTTACTTGAAATTAGTTATTTCTTATGTTACTGCTGGTAACTCCACTTGTGAAGTGTTATCAGTGTAATTCTAGAGTGTCTTTTCCCGAGACTACGTGGTTCGGATTCCACGTAAAGCTGTAGGTCCCTTAGTTGCCCTGGCTGTTGGGCTATTAATAAATTGCCCTTTCTGAGGAACAGTTGAACTCAGTTAGTAAACAGACTACACTCACCCACACTCATCCTACACTCATATAATCATTCATATTCGCCTTAAAATACCAACAACGTTGTGTCGGCGTCTCATATGTAAGAATGAGTAAGAAAAAATGAGAAGGAAATTGAAATCTGGGCAAAATCCTTCGTCAGCTGTAAATTGTCAAGGAAGCGTTTCCAACCCTATGTTTATATGTAATTTTTTCATTAGTTTCACATGCAGAACAAGATCTGAAAGTTTCTCCATTTCTCCGTGAGACACCCTGTATAAAAACAGTCTTGTATATAAATGCAATGTTGTGTTAAAAATTCAAGCGAATCCATTCACTACTGTTCAATTTTTTGTGGACACAAACATACGGAAGAAAGTTACATTTAGCACGGTAAATGTGACCTTTATTGTGTCAAATACTGTACATGACGTTTCACTGTTGTATAGATGTATATAGCTGGTGACTCTTCACTAATGTACGTCAGGGTATTGAGCTGTCTCAGTACGGGTACTGCGTCTTCCCTTCAACCTGTTGTTGACTAAGGTCGTACTAATAACCATTTACAAACGATAGTTAGTAGATCTTAGATATAATCAAACTTTAAAGTAAATTAATATTTATACATTTGTATTTATTTAACGTAAATATAACACTTTTGTATCAGTCGCTCAGAGAAAGTAAACAGAGGTGGCTTTCTTACATTCGCAGCGAACGCCTCAGCCGCTGTCGTTAATGTACATATTTATACATCTGCAGTAATAATTACTACGTTTATTTTTGACAATTTGGGGGGAATAACAGTAAAAAGGGACTGACAATGTGCTGGCCCTGTCATCGCATGGCAGACTAGACTACTAACTAATCGACATACTTTTAGCACTCTACTGGATACGATCTTTCTTTATTTCTTCTCTGTGTATCAGCGTATCAAAGTTCGAGCGTACAACTTTATAAGCACTTTTCCTTAAAGTTTATTTTGCAGTTTAAAACAAAACATAATGTTTGACATTACTTATTTTTGTCTAGATTTTTGTAACTGGAAGACTAAATTTTAAAATGTATATTCAAAATAGTGTCCATTATTTTTACTAACAGATAATATATTTAATTGTTACGTGGTATCAAATTTTGGCCAAATTAAAGAATGACTTATTTTATTAGAACACTGTTGGTTCTTTGTGCAGTACTTGGAATGTCGTTTGGATAATGTGATTTTCCATTTTTAAGTCCTGTTCTAGAAGGAATATTGACAATATCCTCAATAAATAACAACACCGTCTATACATAAATCAGTCAAAATACTCATTTGTAAGGGGTGTTTATTACGCCCTTCATTTTAAAATATTTATAAAATATATTATTTATTTATTTAGTGTAGAATAAAAAGCCATTACAAAACACTTATCAAACAATTAATTAGTGAACCAATTTATTTCCATACTAACCAACACGATAACCTAATATAAGAGTAGCCTTAACCTCGGCCACAAAATCAAAAACCCAAAAACCCGTCAAGCAAATATATTGTGAGGGTCGATGTAGCTATAAATACAAGCAAAGTTGGAAACTTAACCATGCCAGGGTCAAAGCTTGACTTTTAACGTTTGTGATAAAACGGGAGGAATTGATCCAAAGAGATCAAAGATAATTATTGTAGACCTAGCAAGGTCAGAGATAGTTTGTTTACTTTGGATCGATAGCCATTTTCACTGTGGCATTATTTTATGAGTAAACAATAACGGTTTTAGCAACTCTAATTTACTACTAGAAATCGAATCTAATAACCCAATGTAGATTTATTACATCTAAATATAGTATGCAATGTTTTCATCAAATACATAATATTGGGGTTACAAATACTAATTATGAAAAGATTCATTATAACCTTTCGATATGTTGGTAAGTTAGATTTGGAACAGCCGTAGCTATGGGGCACGGCGATGGATTGCTGCGCAGCCCGTCTGAGGGGGTGACCATAACACATTTTATGATGTGCTGATCCTGTGGTTCGTGTGAGTGACTGAGATCCAACGAGCCTACAAAACAAAAATGGGCCCGCCTGAGCAGGCGAGGGAAACTGTGTCTCAACTAGGCGTCTCTCTGCACTAACGTGATGCCAAACGTATTGTACTATTTATTTAAGCACCAACATTTATTTTCATTTGTGAACTGTAGGTAGGTTGGTAAATACTTAAAATGTCCTGACTCCTAACTAACTATATAAATACGTTCTTGTATATAAATGCAATGCTGTGTAAAACTTAAAGTGAATCAATTCACTACATTTAGAGTTTTGTCAATACAAACATGGGGACGTTTGATATAAATACTGTATATATATATATATATATATATATATATATATATATATATATATATATATATATATATATATATATATATATATATACTAGGGGACAGCCCTGCACGCTACGCATGTCAACCCCAACGCTCGCTGCTCTCGATACACCTCGGCCTTCAGCCTCGGCATATGACTTTTGACTACAAATAATAATAAATTAACTGCACAACGTAAAATCACAATATTACATTTATTTACATTATCTCACTCACACTACTTGCGTTGCTACCTATTTATTAGTATAAATACCCAACCGTATTACTTAGCATATCTCAAACGTGTTCATTTCATTTGTTTTTGTTTAACAGCTGAAGATTAAACTCTTATAATCTTAATATTAAAAATAGTATAATATTAAAAATGCATCAATAGTACAGACCGGGCCATGGTTTAAGGCGTGTAGGAGAGGTAGTTCAAACCACGGTAAATAGAACATACGGTAGGTATGCGCAGTAGACTGAGGTGACAGTACACATGTGCGAACAGCTCGTTTGCCTGGCAGAAAGTGCGTTCATTCCAATAAAACTTTTATGTTATACTGAATTTTTTACCCTGTTTAGTGTCATTTAATTTATAGTTTGTTGTGTTTATCATCATTACAAAATGTATTATATTATAATAATTATGCCGTAGTGAGCAGTTGCCGGTTGTATAAGTAAAACTTTAAAATATTTATGTCAAACTTAATTTGTTGCAATGCCTGGATCTTTAGTAATTGGTTTCAGTATGTTTTTATTTGTATTATAATATTTAAAATAGGACAACAACTGTGCCTTGGTGTGTAGTTGCTGGTTGTCGTACTAGTGAAAGACAATACAACGAATGTTATTATTGTCTTTCGTTATATTGATAGTAATACTCTATTGTAATACCTATTGGGTACTTCATTTCATTCTTTTCCAAAAGGAAAATCTTTGCCTAATGCCGAGGCACGTTTTTTGATAGTTTTGAAATAGATTTTAAGGGTGATATTTTAATTATAAACCAGAAAAGAAAACTAAAACTATCGACAGTTAAGTATATCTACATACTGAATTGTTGTCTGTTCTAAATTCTAGCAAAAGCTTAGTGAAAGGAAAAAATCGTTAATTTCCTCCTGCGGGAAACAGGAAAAAACCCGAAACTCACAACTTCCTTCTGAGTGTGTATATGACGGCTGTAAAAATACCATTATTATTACACATCGAAAACAGTTCAGCAGTAAACAGAATATTGTTATGATTTTTTAAATAATAACATTTAATTATTAAACAACGATTTTATAAAACGACACAGGAACTACAATTAAGGAGAAGATACATTAACGTTTTTAACCTTCCAGTTATGTAAGTTTGAAATCCTGTTTTAAGAATACCAGAAGAAGACAATAACTAACTATTGGCAAATTTAGTAGCTGGTCATAGAAGACATATCTAAAACAGTAACATTACATTGCTTATCTCGAAAATGTCTAAATCTTATACGAGATGTTTTGAAATACCCTTTTCTAAGTAAAATAACAATCAAATCGTTTGTGGTAAATATTATTAACATCTGGATTTATTGAGATAAGCTTTAACTTTTAAAAGTTCATGCACGTGTGTTTTATGATTTTGAAAATAATATCGTTTTATCTTATGATGAGGTGAAGTTAAAACCAGACTTGTGCTATGGCAGTATCGATGAGGCAATTTTAGAACCCCATAAAAATGTAAAAAGTAGTCCATTTGGTTGGGAAATGGAGGCAGAAAGTATTTTACGACTTTGACAAAGCAATACATCTGCTACCCAACGTTTTACGGATGGGCGGCAATAACCAAAATCTTTTTCTTTTTATCACACTGGCTTCGACCCAGGTAGTCGCATTATTTTATGTTACAGTTTCCATTTTCATTAATTATTCAGTTTCTTGATATATATTACTATTATTATCACTGTAACCTTTTATAGATGACGTTTGTAACACAATGTGTATTGTTTTATTACAATAAAGAAATTATTATTATTATTATTATGATAAAAATAAGTAAAGTCGACAAAAATTACTTTCATGTTCGAGGATCAGCTTGTGACATGTGAGTCTCTAACAGGAGCTTGTTTAGTGATTTAACAGTAGGACCACAGTATTTTACGAACCCAGAATGAAGAACGTCATGTGGCGGTCTTTTAGTGATGTATCTTTTGCACTTGACAGAAAAATAATTGAGAAATATTGTTTGTTATAACTTCTCAATTATGAAGAAGGAAACCTGAAATATACTTATAAATTGACAATAATCCATCTTCTTGTACTGAAAGACAAAATGTCCGTAAAGCTGCTGAGTTTATCCCTGGAACTGTAGCTTCAGCAAATAAAACTAATAAAAATCACATGAAAATACAAAATAATGTTAATATGCCCTATTACACAAGTTCTAAATTAAAGTGCTTTGTTTATTTATTTTAGGTATAATTGCACATAAGCCTACATGTACTGTAAATGTTACATTGGTCATATGCTTTGGGAAGTGGAGTGTCAATCGACAGTTGTGTTTGTTAAATTGGTTGGGAGGGTAGTTGGTCTGTAAAGATAGCTGTGTGTTGGCTAAGTGGGTAGGAGAGTCTTACTAATGGATAGGTAGGGTTATGAAGCTTGGTAGGTGTCTTGTACATGTGCTTATGGATAGGTAGATGAAAATTAACTACAAATAGAAAATAGTACTCAATAAACGTTTTATAAAGATTTGAATGATAAAATAAAAGGTTTTTCGAATATTTTAATTCAGCTAAATCTCGTAATCTCTCTACTATAATGTAAGGTATTTAAAACATAATTTTATTATTATTGTCATTCATGAAAAATAAAATAATTAAATATTTAAATATAATTATTACAAAATGTTTATATTTAAAACGTACTCCGAATTAAAAGTTGTAAATCTAATTCAAATTAAAACTTCTTAAAAAATAAATTATAACAAACGGAATATTGTCTAGTAAACCTATTCCCAACATGTCCGTAAAGCTGCCACTTCGCCCATGTGACGTCATGCTTAGTGGAAAGTACTGTAGTGGGGGAAGATGCGAGTGATACCTACCGTATGTTTTAATTACCATGGTTTAAATGAGATAGTGAATATCCCCTACCATACTTCTCCTACGTCTATTGTGTACAGTCTGTTAAAAATCTTATTTAGATTGGCTGATATGTTTATATAGTTTGCTGGATGGTTTTTGTGTTATTGAAATTAAATATACAAAATTGGAATAAAGATGCAAATAGTAATATCAATAATAATTATAATAAAAGTGCTTTTTCTATAAAATTGTAATTTTACAGTAACTTATTTGGTTAGATGCCTCGAGAAAATTTAAACACTTACTAAATAATGAAAACATATTTTTAAAAGAAAAAAAACAGCTTATTTTGTTCTATCGGAGTACACGGTAATTAGAAAATACGGTAGGTATCAAGAAGAAGTTGTACAGTAGACTATGACGTCATCAGCTGGTTTGATTATTCTATTAAATACTGGTAACTAAATCTACGAATCACGTGGAAGTATTTTCTAGGTACAGTGTCCAAGATGTTTATTTTTTAACATGAATGTACAACTGTCGTTGGAGACAGAAATCCATTGATGCGCATGCTCGAACCACACGCCCAGAACTATGGACTGGTCAATATAATGTCAAACATTGAAATTAAACACATTTATTTACAAAACCGCTGTTATTAATTTATTAAAATCAACAAATGGAACAATCTTTTATGTGTGGTTTCTACCCCATAGGAGTACTTCATCAGATGAAAATACTTAAGTTGTCCTATTTAAGACCTGAAGAAACAGTAAACAAAATGTCCATAGTTAAGATAAAGGAACGTGGAACCTCGTTATCTCCTGTATATAAAGGTTACCTACTGGGGAAGTTGGAGAATTATAGATAAGAGAGTAAGGGCTTTGTCTGTTTGCTGTAATCAGCTGTTTATTAATAAAACTCATCAGCTGGTAACACCGACCTGACCTCGGGTCTGTTGTTCTCTCAGTGGCCTTTGTCGGTCCTAATAAACATGATAACATGGTTAAGTGATTGGACAAAATGTTAACATATTAGCATTTGTCGATGATGGCAATGTTATTAAACACACAGATATAATTCTCGTCCATTGCTAAATGTTAAGTCTCAAATTATCAGTTGTTTTGTTGTCTTCAGCCACCGCCGATACTGTCTTCTGCCACCACCGATACCGCCGATACTGTCTTCTGTCACCACCGATACCGCCGATACTGTTTTCTGCCACCACCGATACCGCCGATAGTGTCTTCTGCCACCACCAATACCGTCTTCAGCCACCGCCGATACTGTCTTCTGCCACCACCGATACAGACGATACTGTCTTCAGCCACCGCCGATACCGCCGATACTGTCTTCTGTCACCACCGATACTGTCTTCAGCCACCGCCGATACTGTCTTCTGTCACCACCGATACCACCGATACTATTTTCTGCCACCACCGATACCGCCGATAATTCTGATATTCTGATAATGTCTTCTGCCACCACCGATACCGCCGATAATGTCTTCAGCCACCGCCGATAATGTCTTCTGCCACCACTGATATACCGTCGATACTGTCTTCTGTAACCACCGATAACGCCGATACTGTCTTCTGCCACCACCGATACCGCCGATACTGTTTTCTGCCACCACCGATACCGCCGATATTGTCTTCAGCCACCATCGATACTGTCTTCTGCCACCACTGATATACCACCGATACGGTCTTCTGCCACCACCGATACCGCCGATACTGTCTTCTGCCAAAACCGATACCGCCGATACTGTCTTCTGCCACCACCGATACAGACGATACTGTCTTCTGCCAATACCGATACCACCGATACTGTCTTCAGCCACCGCCAATACCGCCGATATTGTCTTCTGCCACCACCGATATAGACGATATTGTCTTCAGCCACTGCCGATACTGTCTTCTGCCACCACCGATACCGCCGATACTGTCTTCTGTCACCACCGATACCGCCGATACTGTTTTCTGCCACCACCGATACCGCCGATAGTGTCTTCTGCCACCACCAATACCATCTTCAGCCACCGCCGATACTGTCTTCTGCCACCACCGATACTGTCCTCTGCCACCACCGATACCGCCGATACTGTGTTCTGCCACCACCGATACCGCCGATACTGTTTTCTGCCACCTCCGCTACCGCCGATACTGTCTTCTGTCACCACCAATACCGTCTTCAGCCACCGCCAATACCACCGATACTGTCTTCTGTCACCACCAATACCGTCTTCAGCCACCGCCGATACTGTCTTCTGCCACCACCGATACAGACGATACTGTCTTCAGCCACCGCCGATACCGCCGATACTGTCTTCTGTCACCACCAATACCGTCTTCAGCCACCGCCGATACTGTCTTCTGCCACCACCGATACAGACGATACTGTCTTCAGCCACCGCCGATACCGCCGATACTGCCTTCTGCCACCACCGATACTGTCTTCTGCCACCACCGATACCGCCGATAGTGTCTTCTGCCACCACCGATACCGCCGATACTGTTTTCTGCCACCACCACTACCGCCGATACTGTCTTCTGCCGATACAGACGATACTCATGTTTACTAGTAGCCTTCACAAGTAATCCATACTTACATAAATAATTGTAATGAGTAATTACTGTCTCTAAGAGGAGACTATATAAGAGTAAGGGGTGTAGACAAAATAAATCAGGTAAATTTTATAACAAAAAGAGTAAAATTTAAAATGTTCAATTATTTTTCGATGTAGTAAAACATTTACTGTATAGATAGAAGAATATTTATACTATTGAACACTTGAAAATGATGACACAGAAAACAAAAAAGAGTCCACAATTTTTACACAGTACAATATTGAACAACTAATAATTACCAGTACAGACAAAATATAGAAAATGTAAAAACACTAACATATTATATTTTAAAATAGTTTAGTTTAAACGTGTTTAACGAGTGGAAAATGTTATGGACATATAAACTAACAAAAATATAAATAGATAATGAGAAAATCGGAATGTCAGTGCAGAGAGCAAAGGACAGAAATAGAACTGTCCAAAAAATCTAATAAATAAATTAGGAGACGTCCTAACATTCATCCCCTTTCTTTGATACGGATGTAGTTTCTGTGATACGTAGTTACTGTTACTGGTAGATTGGTTACACGAAGGAAGTAGATACGACAGGTCTCTGCTAGTAGCTTTCAGTCTCTGTACCTTTTTAATATTCGTTTAAGTATCCATTTAAATATTCTCCCACCCCTCTCATGAACACAACTTTTTTACATACACAACTCTTTAGGAGTACATTTTCATATATTGTTAAATTAAATTTTACCAGGCTTTAAGGAAATTTAGTAGTATATCATTACTGTATTTGTTTCCTCTACTTGTATCATTAATATACGGAAATTAAAATTAGCTAGTTCAAATATAATATTAAAAATATAACTTAAATCGTTGATACTAAAACAGAAACAGAGTTTGTTCATAGAAACTAATATTTATATGCAATATTAAGTATATTTATTTAGAAGCACGTTTTAAAAATATATTATTAAATTCGAATACATCAGGCTTAAGCAGATTTAGTATAACTTCATTACTCATTTAATGTATCGTTAATACAAAAAATTAAAATTGGGTAAGCAAATTATTCAAATATAATATTTAAAATATAACTAAATACATTTGCTTTATAACCACAATATGTGTTAGAGCATTCATTGTTGTAATTTGTATAAATTGAACCATAAACTTAATGATTTCCATTAATATTTATATGTAATATTTATCTACAAATATTACATATTATATATTCATGTTCGATTTTTGTTATCATTATTGTTATTTATTAGTTAATTTAGATACTGTTGTTGTAATGTGAAATTGTTTAATTTGTATACTTAACTATTCGTTTGTGAAACTGATACCATTTTTGTTGTTTAATTTGTATACTTAACTATTCATTTGTGAAACTGATACCATTTTTGTTGTTTAATTTGTATACTTAACTATTCGTTTGTGAAACTGATACAATTTTTGTTGTTTAATTTGTATACTTAACTATTCGTTTGTGAAACTGATACCATTTTTGATGCGTTGTCTTGACTCTGGTATTTTTATTCCATGTTAGAGTACTTGAAAACTATATTTATGAATTTACTATCCTTACAAAAAATGAGAGTATACTACTATACAAATCATTTAGCATGATACAATCAATACCTCAACTAATAAACCGGTAGTAATAAATAAATAGTATATTTACAAATACCACTTACAGCAAAGCCAGTTACAGAGCAGTGTCAGTTTAAACATAAAACTGAGATGGTGGAATATTCTCAACTCTAAATACGCCAACACTTTATTATTTCATACATGAGAAACTTGATCATAAAATAATAATAAAAAAGAATAACAGTATTGGTCAATAATAAACATGACAATTTTACAACGAATCATTATGTATATAATAGGTTGTACAAGTAAACGTCACACAACACAAATTTATTACAATATAAGCACAAAATGTACAAATATATTACAATACAAGTACAAAATGCACGAATATTATGGTGATCGATTTCGGTGAACCACCACCTTCCTCAGACCAGATTCACAAAAGAATCATCATTATTTTGTGAATCCCTCTGGTCTGAGGAAGGTGAGCGTGGTTCACCGAAATCGATCACCATAATATTCGTGCATTTTGTACTTGTATTGTAATATATTTGTACATTTTGTGCTTATATTGTAATAAATTTGTGTTGTGTGACGTTAACTTGTACTGTATATGTACCAACGCGTATTATGCTAATTGAAAAACTATATATAATAGGTGAAGCAGTTTTTTTGTCAACGCAACTCCTCCCTTATTTCTTGACCAATTTAAACTGTAGAGGTCTCTGTTCGTAGTTGTACATTATTGGTCTTAATTCTTCAATATTTTCACTCTGAAGGGCATGGGGTTTTTTTGCCCATAAGGATAACATGGGGAGAGATTTAAATGAACCGAACAGAACAGATGATCAAATGTAAGAAATGATTTATAAAAAAATTTAACAGCTGTTGGAATGTAAACAATGGTGTTTGTAATAATGAGGAGGTTATATATTGCATAACGATAAATCAGGGAAGGGTGTAATTACTCATTTGAAATAGGCTCAGTAATATAATTGGTTGTTTATACTTAGAAGTTGGTAGCAACACAAGTAATAAAATGAAAATTGTCTTTATTAGTACTATTAAGTCCTCTCTTCCATTCAAGTAGTGTGAGTGAGATATTGTAAATACATTTAATATTGTGATTTTATATTATACGGTTAACCTAATATTATTTGTAGTGAAAATTGAGAACTAGAGGCCGGAGGCCGAGATGTAAAGAGCGCAGCGAAAACACCCCTGCGAAGCGTGCAGGGGTGTTCTCTAGTAAATATAATATAATAACAGTAACAAACACCAATCCACAATCAGTGTTTTTTGCCTCTCAACTTGTTTACACTTGTAAATACGTCCATTTCCAAGTAGTTTGGGTGATACTTAAGTGTTATCAACAATTTATCATTTCTGTATGTTTCGAACGTACAATAAGCAATATCTTTAACAACTTCTTTAAAATTTATAAATTACAGGAATATTTTGCTATACCTAAGAATATGCTGTTGTTTTAAAAGATTGAACAATCAATAACTAACCGAATTATACTCGTGGAACATTGTTCAACTCACCATTCTGACGTTTGGTCATTGTTGGAAGACGTTAACTCTTGCCACTGCCAACGCACGACTGGCGATCGGTCAGTGCGGGTAATCTGCCAACGCCAATGACGGGTAAAGAACTGATAATTCCAATTAAATGTAATTCTGAATATCATGAACTATGACAACGTTGAATACACAGAAATGCCTTCATTGACAGTATAGGAGATACTCCACAATGTCTACGTTTGGAGGTGAAGTACGAACTGGGCCAACAGAAACTGTAAACACTCGGGTCTATGGGTTTAATGTAGTAATTATTTCTTCAATGCAAACGACTGAACTAAGTTTTCATTTCAACATGTTTGGATTATGAGTGTAAAAACTGAAGAGATTTTAAACAAGTAGAGATGGTAAATTATGTAAAAAATCGCTATGGGGTTTTAATTTTATTTTAGTTATTTTCCAAATTTGAATCGCTTGTAAAACATTTATAATGATAAGAACATCTATAACTACGGTGGATTTTTCCGACCAACAAATCTTAACACTTCTTAAACCTAGTAAACTAAAGTATTAGTTATTCCTCTAATTTGTAATTATTATAATTTAGGGGTTATATACAACAAAAGTCAGTTGTCATATTTTTTGTAAATAACAGGTTTTTAATTAAATCTAAGATTATTAAGTTATCTAACTTTATAATTTGAAATTACCGCCAATTTAAAGAGGATTGATGTACAAAAATGAAATTTAAATTGTATGGGAATAACGTAAAGATCAACATTCATACCAATTTTCATCATTTTATTTTTAAAAAAAACTTCTTTTATTAATCTTTTTGTAAAAATGACAGACAGACGGATAACGGTGCGAGATCGATTTGTACACATGAAATTTTTTGTTTGTTTTTATATAGGGAATGACCTCCAGAAGTTTGGCTGGATACGGGACACCCTGTATACAGTTTCACCGGACGTTCGGCACGTCAGTTTTCAACGAGATATAATACAGTATTCCTTTCTCGTCTATGACTTTGCCGGACTCAATTTCCTTCGGAATACAAATAGCTCATTTATAAGAGTGGACTGTTGGTCATCTATAGTCCTCTCCAATTGTTAAGTCATTTAAGTGAATTTAACGTGTTTGAAGGACAAACGGTACTAGAAGTTAAAGGAGTTAGGTGGTAATAACATAAACCTAATCATTTAATCACAAATGGTTGATTACAGAAGTTGAGCTTCAAATAAAAAATAATATGCTTGCTTCATCTCTGGTAGAGCTTATTTAGTTTTGTTAGAAATTAAATAAATCACCAATGTTTTATGTAACGATACTGTATATTGTCACAGACAACAAAGAAAAAGAGGCCGTTTTAATGCCCGCAGCGAACGCCTCAGTGGCAATTTTAAATATATTACTACTAATATACATCTTTACTAATAATAAAAATCTGTAGTAATATTTACCTAATTTATTCTCGAGTATTTGTGTGGAGTAAAGGAAGGGTCTGACAAGGTGTTAGCATGGCTAACTGGAAAAATATCTTCTCGACGCACATTCAGCGCACTATTGGACGCGATCTCTATTGATTTCTTCTCTGTGATATTAAATATTTTCCTATTTGTCATGGGACGAGAAATGTTAAATAAAAAAATTTTTTATAAAGCAAAATATTTAGAAAAATCACGTCTTAACTATCACATTTAACTTAAGAAGGTTTGAAATAGGTCTTATGTAATAATTAGTATTAAATAATTTCAAGATAGTAAACATTTAAATTTTTATATAATACTAGCTGTACCCGCCCGCTTCGCCGGTCATAAATATTGAGTTTTGATTGTATCATTGAAATGTGCAGCAACCTTTCAGTTTACACAGTATCAAATTTACAACAGCTGATGTTTTGTGTAGTTTACTACTGTACTCAATTATTTTTAATTTTGAAAATTTAGCCTACCACAATTTTATTCTATTTGTTTTTATTTAACAGCTGTTAATCAAATAAATCAATCAATTAATATAGCTTCACAAGAAATCAAAACATAAAAATATAAACAGTATAATTTTGACATATTTAAAACCCACAGCTGATATTCTTTTTATATTTGACTTATTATACCTTCATGCATCCTGCTATTTGATTAACATCGAAACTTTAGAAGTCCAAGGGATGGAGCCCTGAGGGATTAAAGAAACGGGAATAGGACAGAAACCTTCCCTGGAGTATATAGAACAACTTCCCCAAGTTTCATGGCGATCGGCTGGACGGTTTGGTAGCGCATAAAGGATAGACAGACAAACATACATTGGATTTTATACATATAGATAAATAGCCTACGGACAATAAAATCTTGTTTAAAAATTGGAAATTAAAATAGTTTTTAGATTTAAGCTAAAAATTGGACAAAACTGACTTTGGGTTGGCTTTGTCGAAGTATTATTTCTGTAAATAAATGTAATAAGCTCACTACAACATATAATTTGAAAACATGGCAAAATAAGTAATCAACTTTATAAAAACAACGAAAACAAACTTATTCCCCCCGCTCACCCATATACGTACAGTGGTATTGACCCACCCACCCAACCATACACATACAATGGCATTAACCCACCCATACACGTACAGAGGTATTGACCCACCCGCCCACCCATACTCATACAGTGGTATTGACCCACCCACCCACCTATACACGTACAGTAGTATTGGCCCATCCACCCACCCATACAGTACAGTGGTATTGGCCCACCCACCCAACCATACATGTACAATGGCATTACGTATGGTAAAGAACAACACCTATTATTATTTTACGTTGGGTGAAAACATTTATTTATTTACAAATGTAGTAGAGGCAGGAGGAGCTCAGGGAGTAGCTGACGCTAGACAGCCGCCAATTTTATTATTGATAGCTTTTGTGTGCGTGTGCGGTAATACAGACGACAACAGCTGATGTTCGAACTAATGCGCATGTCTTTTGTCGTTTTGAGGAGCGGAGAAACCACTGAAACCAGCAGAAAGCAAAACAGAACGTCAAGTAACAACTTACAACTAACTATATTTGAAACTGTGGTCATGTGATGATAACTTTTGTAAGTCATAGAAGTAAACAGTGAGTAGTTAAAAACAATAAAAACTCTGATGGAAAGCAATTCGTTCTGGCTTCGTAATTCGAAGCCTGCTTATATTAATATGTTTACAAGTGTAGTAGTTTTAGGAGGAATTATATTAGCCGTTTTATTTGCATATGCTGCATTTGGTGAAAACTCAACATATAACGCAACATTAAAGCAAGTTAATATAGTAAGTTGCACTTTATTAACTAGATATAACTTAAGTATTAGGTTTAGAATATCCTTTTATAATTTTTTCTCAAACTGCCATACCGTGGACAACCAAATGTTGGAAGGTATCGTGGTAATTATGCACTTTCTTGCCACCTCTGAAAATATGATTTCATGTTAATAAAGTGGTGAAAAATGAGTTTATATCTCTTGAGGGGTTTGATTTCATCCGCGGAAAACTCGTTTTTTTACCGAAAAATCGAAAAACTAGATTTTTATCTAATAATGAAAAAAACAACTTTTTTAAAAATCGTTATTTTTTGACAAATTTTTTTCATTTCTCGTGTTTTTTTATGCTGAACACAAATATATAACTGGTTTTGTAGTAAAATTATTTTTTCAGCTCGAAAAATGCATTTTTGTTGACATAACCAAACATAACCTAACTTATCCTAATTGTCTATTTTCTCAACATAAATTCGTAATTTGCGTTAAATTCGGACGTTTGGCCTCCGTGACGGCCTGCCGGCCGTCACTCCGGCGGGAATATTTGAGAATTCGGGTTTTGTGATTAATAGTAGTTGTATATAATAATCGCGTAATGGCCGCTAATCGCGATCCGCCGCGACAGTAGTTTTTCCGTTATTTCTCGAGAAATATTTGTAATAGACCAAAATAGTTTTCAAATTTGTAAAACTAAAAAAAAACACATCAAAATAAAAAAAAGATGATTAAAATACCATTAAAATTAACGGAAATATGACTAAAATACTAAAAGTTGTGATATTGGTTTTTTCGAATTTTTCGGTAAAATACGTTATTTCCGCGGAATAAAAAGCATATCTCGTGAAAATACAGCCAATTCAAGACCCATTTCAAGCAAAATGTTCCAAATTTGTTTGGTGGCAAGAAAGTGCATAATTACCGGCATCGTTTTTTGCCACAAACATTGAACATTTAGCTCCTAAAGATGTCTCATTTTATAAGATTTCAAGGAAAACTAGCTGAAATAAATCATATCAGTAACACATTTATTGATAAAGGCAAATAACCTAACCTATCTTAATTAAAACCACAGACAAAACAAGGAACAGAGGTCGCTTTTTAATGGCCTCAGTGGCAGTTATCCACTAATTTACATCTTCATAAATTTTAATTACTACTTTTATTCTTGAGGATTTGGAGGAGAATAAGGGAAGGGACTGACAATGATGCTGGTCCTGATATCCGCACGGAAAACTGAAGTGACTAACTACTTGATACCTGAAGTTTACATAACTCTACGCCCATTAAGCTCACTATGGAACTCAAGCGCTGTTTCTTTTTTCTCCTCACTAGCATGTGTTGGTGGGGGAAGGTTTGTGACTGCTGCAGCCCAACAAGTGGTGACTACATTATACTTTCATTTTGCAGCATTGGATACCAAGCACCCAGGGGGGTGTTTCCTATTTTTTCGATATAATTTTATTTTCTGCACATCAAAACTATCACTCTTTTACGTTTTTGTATATTATGTAGTAAGTTGAAAGTGCCCGTAGTACTTTCTTTTTAATTTGTTCATCGCCCACCACATATGGCACCTAGGCTCTGTTATTTCCCTACTATCAAGTGTCTTAGTAAAATATACTTTTACAGTACCATCTATGTATTTGCTTATTTTTATATTACAGTAAGGTGTTAATGAAATCCTATCACAAATTTATGTTATAAAGTAATATAGAAAGAACCTTAGTAATCCTTATCTCTGATTTTGAAATTTGATACAAACATGAAATGTATATTTATAATCATATTTAAATCATAATCATATTTAAAACCAGCATATTATATTCAAGGGGCTATAATTTCAAGTTTGTATTAAACTCAGTGAGCTATATTATGTGATGTATAACTAAATCTTGTATAGCCTGTAGCATATGTATTAACTCTTTGTCATTTTTTTACGTACACAGCACGTCTATTAATGCAATAATACCAAGTCACCATCAGTTTTAAAACAGACAAGCAGTCTAAGGTGTTGTCCTGTGGCCAGGTACAGCGCTGAGGATCATCAGTTCAAATCCAGCTCGGGCTGATACTTTTTACTGTGCAACTGTGTCCGGCATGGGGGAAGTTGACGGGATCAGTGTTTCTATTATAAGTTCTACACCTGTTTTGCTAATTTTATTTATAATAAGAGGAGGAGGATACATTTTTACCCTTTATTTTTAATTGGCTGTATTTTTATGTTTTTTTAGATTATATAATAAGTAAAGTATATTAAACGACACGCAAACACTTGCAAATAACTGGACATAACAATAAAAATTGACATATAAAAAATTGACATTAAAAAAGTACATGTTGAAAGGTTAATTTGTTACAGAATTTGTCAAAATAAGGTACTTGTTCATTCCAGGGTTCATTATTATGAATTTCAGGTGAATTGAATACATGTATATTTTATATAGTTAAAAGAATTTCTTAGAAAATAAGTTTTTGTAGTGGCAAACAATATTAACGTTTGCTGGGTGAATTAAGTGTCTAATGAAAATGTTACAATCTATTTAGATTTTTCGTCATGGTGATAAAAATCCGACTGACACATATGCTAATGATCCATACAAAGATTTGGTTTTCTGGCCGGAAGGATGGGGGCAACTGACGATTGTAAGTAAGTGATCTGCTTAATTATTAAATAAATTAATATAGTCATTATATTTAGTTCTAAGAGCCAAACTATTTAAATCCATATCATAACAGCAAATTAGTGATTACAGTAGCTGCTAAGGTGTTTTCAGATTGCTCAATGTTTTCAAATTGTTATTTCCTTTGGCCGCAACCTGAAGTTGAAGACGTTTTTTGAGAACTTGTTAAAAGCTCCCCCCCACACTAAAGATCTGAGCCTTGAAAAACCTCCTTTTGCATCTTTCAGACAAAACAAAGACCTTTGCCAAATCCTGGTCCATCCTAAGTTACCTGATCCCAACATCCTGACCTGTCCTGATCCCAACATCCTGACCCCCTCTCTCTCTCTCTCTCTCTCTCTCTCTCTCTCTCTCTCTCTCTCTCTCTCTCTCTCTCTCTCTCTCTCTCTCTCTCTCTCCCTCTCCCCCCCCCCAGTATTTTGTGTATTTGACTACTACTCTGGTGTAAGTGAACTTGTGTTCTAAGGCAAGTTGGCTGATGTCCTTAGAAGGTAAGTTGGCAGGTTAATTCTGAGAAAGTGTATTCTTTTTTTAAAATTTAACACGTTTATTTATTATTTCAACCCATAAAACAGAAATTATTGATTTCCCATACTTACTGTGACAATTAGTTGCTGTAAATGAGTTTAGTTTCAATATTGTAATGTGTAGGTAAGCTGACTATCCTATTTTTATTGAATTTTACTAAAACCTTTTTGTCCCATATTTATTGACGAATTTTATTTTGAGAAATACCAAAAAATATTGACAGGTGGCATCTTAGAAATCCCTACCCTACTGTCCGATTAAAAATTATGGATACCCGAGTTTGAAGATAAACTATACAATAAGCAACAGACGTAATAAAATCAAAATAACCAAAAAAATGTCTTTACTTATTTATTGTTAACCTAAGTTATGTAAGTTTAAAATGTTTAATATCTTTCCATTTTTTAGTGGTAGTTGGAAAGGAAAAAGTATCGATATTTTACACTTACAGATTGTTTGGTAATGTTTAAAAATTTATATAATAAAAATTAATGATTATAGATACATGAAACTTTTATATAATGTAGATACACTAATTGACGATTAATATGCAATGTTTAAGAATCTCTTGTTTGTAAAAAAAATTATTGTTATCAATATCACTAAGAAACTTTTTCTTGACTGAGAGTATAGTGTTACAAAACATCAGACAAGTCTTGTTATCAAGACATTAATGTAAATAACTCGAATATGCAACAGGTTTTACTGGATATATGCTGAATGATTTATTATTGAGATAGGCGCCCCACCGTGAAATCGCCATCTGGTCTTGCCACTGCATTTTCTGAGGTGTATTTTCACCTCATTCAAAATATTGGCGCTCCAAGTTAATAGTTTAGCTTATATTCTATTATTATTACATCCTTAGAGCCAGCTCTAGGAATTTAATTTATAGTTCTATAGTCAACTTTTGGCATAGAAAAATCCAGCCATCAGTAAGTCGTATGATTAGCATTTATTTGCCATGTAAATTCTTGTAATTTGTTCTTTTATTTTTCAGAAAGGTAAAAAGCAGATGTTCCAGCTGGGGCAATCATTGCGTTCTCGTTATGGTACGTTCCTTGGACCATACTCATCAGAGATAGTGAGGGTTGACAGCAGTGATCATGATCGCTGTCTTCAGAGTGCAGCTGTTATGTTGGCTGCTTTATTCCCTCCACAAGCGGGACAAGTATGGAATGAAGAATTACTTTGGCAACCAATACCTACTCATGCAACTCCAAGGGAATTAGACAAAGTAATTTTGTTATTATATATATATGTATTTGTAATTAACATGCTACCATAGATTTAATTTATTAGGGAATTTGAAAAATACTATGCTTACGAATATATGCCGTCTATGCAAAGTCAGCCTTGACTGATTGTGACTTGCCTCAGGGCTACTTAATCAAGGGCTATACTGTCTCTTTGACGAGGACCTTGTAACAACAGCTTGAGTAGAATGAGGTAGTAACGTCATGTTGTTTTCTGATTGCCTTTTCACAAAACTGCCAAGTGCACATAGTGCTGACTTATAACGGAACATCTACTCATACGTATAAAAGCTACATCAAATTAAACAGGAAATTATGGGAAATATAATAGTACGAGGGTTGTCTCAAAAGTAAGTTACACTAATTTACTAAACAAATAAAAACAAACCTAAAAAAATTTGACAATTTATTTTCAAACAAATTTTTCTGTATTTTTCTGCATGATTTCCATGATTTTCAATACATTTGTTGTGAAGTGGCTACAGTTTTTCAGTTGAGTGTCAAATCTCTCTGCCGTCATATTTGTTGGCCATCCCTTAACCTTTTAACTCACCATGAATGCAAAGCATCTTCCACAAAGATCTCCTTTCAGTTGTGGAAAAAGATGAAAGTCACTTGGTGCAAGATCAGGCGATGTCCAAAAAACATCCTATTAAAAATCATAATGCAGGTCTAAGGGCTGAGTAGCTGTGTGTAGACATGGAACAAAAACACTTTTTGTTAACTTCCTTCTTATTTTGAATTGAATTGCTCCTCTTAGTCATTCCAATAACTCACAATATCGAGCTGTTGTTATTGTGGTCCCATGAGAATGGTAGTAAATCAACAACACACCCTTATTATCCTAAAAGACAGTCTCCATGATTTTTCCAGCAGATTCTGTAGGCAACTTTTGCTTTTCTTTGTTGGTTCGTCCTTCCTTTTCCACAATATACTCTTATCTTTTTGATTCAGGTGTCCAATGATGGATCTATGTCTCACGGCTTGTCACTATTCGGTCAAATAAACCCTCTCCCTCACCATCAAAAAACTTTTCAAACTGCAAAGCCGTATTAACTCTGCTCTTTGTGTTCTTCTGTAAGCAAGCATGGAGAGTTGAAGATCACCAGAGATTATCCCATGGAGTAATGCACAGCTTATCTCAACACAAGGCAGTTGACAAAGGATAACGTCAAGGGTATCACGTCAATAAAAATGAAATGAAATGAAAGTATATTTATTCCCCAAACATTTCAAATGTATACATCAGTAAGTTAAATGATATTGTTCAACATAATAATACAAAAATACATTGAAAAATAATATAAAGTAATCGTTAAACAAACTGTCTAAAATGAAAACAAAAATAATAGAAAACCGTACAGTAATTCCTTTTCATGGGAAAAGCCTACATGGGCATACTGCCTGTGCGTAGGCTGATTTGCAAGTATTTTATTAAAAAAGGACTAAAATGTAATTGTTCTATTACAGATTATTATATAAGGGGAAAATATTTTAAATGTACGTCTATACTAACTAAAATATACATAAATAAGAATAGAAGGTAAACAATATTTTATAAGAAGGAAAAAATATGTAATATTTATAAATAATAATAATAATAATATGAACTTTGAAATATGGAAAAAGTGGTAGCACAAATTAATTTAATAATTAACACTTCATTGACATTGCAACTCGTAGGTGAGGCAATCATATCCAAAAAGTAATCACTGACTGTATGCCAATTTAGGAAGGGCCAGAGAAACAAGTTCATGCAGGATGATGCCCTGTGAATACTTCTCGCAATGCTTACATAACTGCAGTCATTGCTTCTCGTAATCCAGTCTCAACACAAGACCCTCCATACAAAGGCCTACTCTTATAGCACCGGCCTCGGCCACAGTTCACCCAGTGGGGGGGGGGGAGGAGTGGCGTGCATCAAATCCGTCTGTAGACACTAGTAATGACATTCTCTGCTCCCTCCAAACCTATTAGATTGATCCAATCAGTTACCTGTTTTTTGAATATAGATATTGAAGTACAAGAGAATAAATTAAAATTGGGGTTATTCCGTCAAAGATTTAAAAGCAATGCATGTGCAATGTAGACCGGAGTAGTAGTTGAAAATGATTTATTAATAGTCGGTGTGACAAAACCCACATTAGCAGAGTAACGTGTGCTATAAGTGTGTAAAATTGGAGAGAATATAGAATTATAATGTTTGAATATAAATACCATTAAATGTTTAATAAAGAGTTGACGAATATTAAGGACTGATACGTCTTGGAATAAGGTATCCGTAGGGTAACGTCTGGCCTTGCCGAATGCTACTTTAAAAATAGACTTCTGTACAACATATAATGGTTCTAGAGTGCTTTTGTTAACTCCTCCCCACGCAATAATACCAAACGACAACAACGATTGTATGTAAGCATAATATACGACTTTAATTTCATTGTCATTTAAAACTTCACGCAATTGTCTAAAAGCAAACAAATATTTTCGAATTTTAGTTTTTATGTAATTTATGTGCTTCGCCCATCTCACACGGTGATCAATGATTACACCTAAATATTTGTAAGTTGTCACTCTCTCTATAGCCTCACAGTTACAAGTTAAACTTAGATAATCACCACATGAATGAATTGTTAGATCACGTAAAGTATAATCAGAACACTCCCTAAGAGATATGGGCATAAATTTTGTTTTAGATATATTTAAGGAGAGTGTATTTTGATCAAGCCATTGTTTTATAAACATTAAATCATGGAGACCTTTAATTCTTGCATCCTGCCAATTACTACTTTTGATAAAAATAAGTGTGTCATCTGCAAACAAGAATAATTTACTGAACAATTTTAATCTTGAAATATTATTTATTTATATTAAAAAGAGAATAGGCCCAAGTGTACTTCCTTGGACCACCCCAAAGTCTATAGGCAAGGCATCGCTGTTCACCCCACAAATAGACACAGTTTGCCGTCTTTCAGTAAGATAGCTCCTGAACCAATCCAGAGCATTAACCCGAACACCAATTAAATCCAGTTTTTGCAGTAATTTACCACCGAGTCAAAAGCCTTTGTAAGATCAAGGAAAATAAGCATAGATCGATTATTTTTTGAAAAACTTAGGTTGATTTGTTTAACAATTTCATATAGAGCATCGTTTATATTTTTGTCTTTGCGAAAACCAAATTGGCAATTACATAAAATGTTGTTATTATCTAAATAATCAGTCAATTGCTCCTTTACTATTGGTCAAAGTCTCTCACCACTGGGTCCCCTCCTCCATTAATAGCATTAGCAAGATTTTGGCCTACTGCAGAGAAATACATATTAAAGTCATGTGCAGCCTGCCTACACCCATCTTCATTGACAGGTATAGAGCTTGACATATATTTCTGAATAGGAAATTTGTCTTTGTGTTTTTCTCTCCCCACCAATTCATTTACAACGCTCCAGAATATATTAGTGTTTTTTTCTGCATTTGTAATTTTAGTTCTGTAATAATCACGTTTTGCTTGTTTAAGAGAATTAGATAAAAACTTTCTATACACATAAAATCGCTCTTTTATTTATATTGAAGGGTTGATGTTTTACTGATTTACTGAACTTATCTCTATAACGAATGCCTGCTATTAAATCAGCCGTAATCCATGGTTTTAATTTTTTTAATCTGGAATTGTTCTTATTGATTAATTTAGTTGATCTTTCCATAGCGCCTTTAATAATAGAAAAAAAAATGATCGGTACTAGCATTAACTTCGAGACAGGACAATATGGGATCCCAGTTGGAGTGAGACAGTTGGTCAGTAAGTACGTTGAGGTCTATATAAGTAAGTTGTGTAGTAGGTTGGGTGACGCAGTGGCTATAGTCAGTGTCCGTGATGGTCAGTACAGTGCTGTAGTGGTCAGTGATCTCAGTATGTACAACGGCTGACCTCACATTCTGTAAGTCACAGTAACTCATAAATATGTGGTCCAAGCAAGAACCTCTATCGTTGTCTGTCACCCGTGTCGCTCTGTCAATACACTGCACAAGACCAGCTTGTAATAAACTATTCATATACCTATCAGAGTACGCATCATTGTCTAGTATGTCTATATTTAAGTCACACATAAATATACACATCACACCCTTACAAATATTATTATAGTAACGTTCTAACTCTTCTAAAAACCAGTTTATGTCACTATCGTGCGTTCTGTAAAATGTTAGCAAGTTAAATTTATTTTTACCGTAAGTAAAGTCAGTATTCAATCCGCAGACGTCTCCAAATGCAATTAGCTTCAACATGCCATAAAAAAAGTACATAAAGATGAGGAGTGGGTCATTGCCACCATACGTGTATAGATAGGGAATTGCGTCATCAAAGTCCAGCTTAAATAGTCAAAAGTTCTTGTTTTGATCCTGATCAGTATGAAATAATTTTGAAAGGGGCTAAGTGATAACAACCGACTGTTCATTTGTCATTAAGCTAGTAATTAGTAGCCTGCAATAATCCACCCATCACTCTGAATGAAAATACAATGTCAATGCTTGTATTTATGAGCTTCACGACAATAAAGTATTATTATTACTTTCATTTTATATCTGTGTTCACGCTTATTTTGACAATTAATACTCACTAAAAAACATAATAGCAAATTATTTTTCAGAAGGCATGGAAAACTAGTGAAACGGTACAAAAAATATAGTTTGAATGTGTGATAACATTCATACTGTAGATTCCTTCTCAGAAATTAAATGTGGATTTACGTTTTCTCAACTGAGGATGTGGATGAAAAGTTTTAACTTCTTCATATCCACATTATCTTTTTATTTTGATTTGGCCTTTCCATTAAAAAGAAAAATAAAGGTTGTGAAAGTAGAATCTACCCTAGAATAAAATTTGATCAGGATTACTCAAATTAAAGGACACTCTTGTGCATATACTCACAAACACATTTAGCTGAAGTTGGTTTGCGAACAGGTTTTCTTAGTGATGGTTGATGGTGTTGCTTAGTTTAATATTAATACCATTCCCATTCAAAAGAAGCAAAGTATAAACTCTCAATTTTTATCTTTTACAGATGAGAGGGAAATCATTGGAAGTAATTCAGTCCCTCAGAAAAAGTAGTTCTGCAGAGAAAGATGGTGATTCATCACATCTTCTAAAGGACTTTGCTGACCTCCTTTGTTTCACATAGCTAATAAGTCATTTGAAAATATTAAATTTCCTTCTTGTTTAAAAATCTCAACTGTCAAACCTTTATTCAAAAAGGGTGATATGCATGATCTTGAAAGCTACCGTCCAATATCCATTCTTTTGGCATTTTCTAAAATATTTGAAAAACTTTTCTTTAATAGGCTATCAACTTTTCCTAAATCAGGTGATCTTTTTACTAATGTTGCTCTAGGAAAAATATATCCATATTAAATGCTATGTATAGTTTTATTTCGGATGCTACACCGGCCTTAAATAAAAAACTGTATACTATTGGCCTTTTCTTTGATCTTACTAAGGCATTTGATGTAGAGTTAATCAAAAATGTCCTGTAAAAAAATAGATTTATTTGGAATAAGAGGTAAAGCTGTGGAATGAGTCTCATGTTACCTAATTGGATGGAAAAGATTTGTTAAAATTCTTTTTGTTGATGAATTGGGGTGTCCAAGCAAGAATGTTTTAAATGAAGTTATTGTACTGCAAGGATCCATTCTGGGGGCCCAGTTTTTTAAATTATGTTTATTGATGGCTTATACATGAGTGTAAATAACGACAAGCTTTGTCTTTACGCTGATGATATGTCTATCTTGTTTCAAATAAAAACCAAGTGCATATTGAGATTGATACTTTTATACAGAGCAACTGTTTACTTCAGTATAAAAGTGTGCTTACGTTATCTGAAAATCATCTTTTTGTAAACATTAATGCATCTAACTTATTATTTTAGCATTCCAGGTGATAACTTTGAAATTTCTTGGGGTTAGTTATTGATTCTAATTTGATTTCCAAAGCCATATCGATAAGATTTGCTCTAAACTAAAGAGCAGAATTTTCATTCTATGTAGATTTTCACAATATTCAAGCAAAGAAATTTTGTTATCAACTTATTATGGGTATTTTTATCCTAATATTGTTTATATGGACTCTCCATTTGGGGTGCTGAATGTTCTAGGGTGAAATGTATTTTCTGATTACAAATAAAGGCTGTTATAATTATTTTTGGCATTTCCTGTGACCAATCATATAAAGCAGCGGTTCTCAACCTTTTAGCACTGGCCCTTTGAACTCTGAAGATAGCTCACGCCTCCCCTCCAGTCAATAATTGGTTGGTTCAAGTTAGAACAGTGAAATTATGAATCTGACGATGCTAACTCTACGTTAGCTAAAGCTGGGATGCAAAATAAAAATCCAGATATATTTAATTACGAAAGTTTATTTGATGGTTTTGAAAGTTTTTGTTTTCTAACAAAATATATATTTTTTTAATTTTTATCTTTGTACCCTCACGCCTCCCCTGAAATTCTCTCACGCCCCCCCAGGGGGGCGCGCCCCCCAGGTTGAGAACCACTGATGTAAAAGATACATTTTAGATAGTAAACTAATTTCTTTCCCTTTATTTATTAGAAACTTTATTGTTCACGAAAAAAACTTTCATCTTTTTTTCAAATAAAACTCATTCACTCAGGAATTCAAGAGGTCTGGTCATCCCCCAACATCACAGTACCTTTTATTAGAGGCATTTCAGTTAAGCTAACATTATTAAGTTATATAATAAACTGCCAAATTACTAAAGGCTGAAACAAATATTAATACATTTTGAAAATTACTAAAAGTTCTGTTGCTGAATAAAGAATATTATTCGGTTGCCAACTTTATGAATGATGACTTGCTTGTCTTTGTTTTCAGTTCATAATTTATATTATAGTTGTAAAAACGACTATTTTATATATTTATTTTGTATTATCACTGTAAATGGTCCCATCGTCCCAATCGTTGAATTGCCATGCAATGTTTGTTTTACGAAAATAAATTTCATTTGATTTGAATGTTGATTATGTATGAAAGTAGCCTAGGTACCAATTTATTTGTAAATCAAGTATTGTTTCATCAATTCAAATAATTGTTCAAAAGACACAAAAATTGTCAATACAATATTAAAATGTTTCACATATTGAACCAAGTTATACATTTTTAGTTAATCACGGTGACAGCACCATGTCCTTTGTACAAAGAAGAAAAAATCAAAGCAGACGCTGAACTAGCTGTCAAGTTCGATAAAGAAAATGCAGAACTTTACCAGTATCTCTCAAATAACACAGGCCAGAATATCACATCTTTATTGGATGTTGAAACGTTGTTCAACATACTTGAAATTGAGGTAGGTGTGTATCAGTTTGCAACATTTACTTACACATTTGAAATTCTAGATGCATTTTTAATTATAACTCTTAACAATGTTTAAGATGCAGTTGTCGCCAGACTATACTAACTCAACTCCGAACCTTGGATCCTGTTACATTGTGGTTCAACATATTACGTTCAAAATGTGTTACAGTTAATGCTGCTCAGTCAGGTTGTTTGTTTATTTTGTACACTCCAGTAGTAGTGTATTATGCATCATCAAAGACTACTTGAGAATCCATTCAGTTTTCATAAACAGCCACTGCAAAATGAAGTACATTGTTTTTATTTCACTACATAACTTGCAAAGGATTTGCAACTAAGAGCACTTGCTACTTAAAAAGCCTCATGGCGACTAGTCAGAGCCATAGACCAGTCTGAACTGAGTATAGTTTGTACCACAGTAACTAGAACAGATATTAGGTATCACGACTAGGCTGCACAGTAGGTGACGTCACATTCTGATTCTATTATATAATGGTAACTAAATCTACCAATCACATGGAAGCTTTTAGCTAAATAGTACATAACCTATTTACCACATAATCAGCTGGAATCGTAACTAAGGTAATTATAAAAGTATTTTGATGTTTGTTTGGTGTTTGCTGTTCCACCCAGCTGTTATTTCACCCATGTGATATCGTGTGATTTGTGTGTGATACCTACCATCTTCTTTTCTATGTACCATTGTTCTATGTACCATTCAGGTTAAGTGTAAGAAAGGACTTATAAGTCCTAACTTCGCCTCAAAATAAAGATGTTTTTCATTTCATTTACCGTTGTTTGTGTTACATTTTGCTGTAATAAATCATTTAATCATTATATGGAGGTCAAAGTGGTTTAATATAAAATTACCATTGAGCGCAGTTTAATAGTGTACTGTACATGTTACAATGATACATGTCATGAATTTATTGAAAGTTTAAATTATCTACAATCTTGATACTAAAAACCAAATACATAACATTCTTTTCTGCAAAATTGGAATGGTTTTATATGAACAAATTAAAGAAAATATAGAAGACTAGGAGACAACCCTGTACGCTTTGTTTGCCAACTCTGCACAAATAACACCTCGGCCTCAGCATATGAGTTTTTACTAGAAATACTAGTGGTTAAATTAAATTGAGTAAAATAATATGTAAATTTATTTACCTTTGTTCACTTGCTGCACTTGAGTCGCTACATATTTATAGCCTAAATATAAGCACCCAATGTTATTACTTAAGCCTATTTCAAGAGTTTTTATTTATTTTATTTAATAGACAGTGATTAACTAACTAAATAAAATAACATCATTAGATTGCCATTGAAACTTTAAAGCCCATTGGTGCAGATCCCTACTGTCAGATACAAATAAAACTATGTTTAAAAAACCTTCCTTGGGAAAAATACAAAACTTTTCTTGACGATCGGATGAATGATGTGATAATGCATAAAGAAAAAACTGACAGAAACTGTTTGATATTTGTTTTATATATCAAACAAAATGTCTACTTAATGAAATAGCACTTACTCTCTCGAACAGAAAGATTTATAATCTTCTTATATACAAAAAATCAGTCATTAACAACATTATTTACATTTTGAACAGCTGTCATGACTGGTTAAAACCTCTCTCCATGCTATTCTTAAGGTAAAAAACATACTTTTAGGGATTCCTGTGTCCTTCAGGGTAAAAGTATTGGACAATTAAAACCATATCACAAAAATTTAATTAGAAGTAAATGTTTTGACCGCAATCATTAAAATTGGTCAAGAAATAAGGAAGGAGTTGCGTTAACATGGCTTCACACATTACATATAAGGATTTGTTATCCATGATTAACTAACATTGGTGGTGTATGATGCTACCTTGCGTAAACTGTAAAGTGGGAAAGGATTAATTTTTAAAAAAAATGTTGGACATGAACATTTTGGAATGTAAACAAGTATTCCTAATTTTCACTATATTTGTATTACTAATATATATTATTTTAGAGCAACAGTGGTAAGGCCCTACCCAGCTGGACAACTTCGGTGTTTCCTGACAAGATGAAGAACATTGCGGCACTTGTCCTAGCAAGTTTCACCTACTCACCTGTCATGAAGAGACTAAGAGGGGGTATTGATCATTTATTTACCACTAAATTTTTCTACAATATATTTTAATATTTAATTTCTGTTATTGAATTTTTTGCATTTTAGTTTCAGTGTTCAGAAATTCCTTTAGCTTTTTAAAGCTCTAGGTGTTTAATTCAACAAATCAAAGTCAAAACATTCTTTGCTCAGAATTTGTACATAAGTATATACAGTAAACTCTCGATTTAACAAAATAAATGGGGTTGGCTCTCATCCGTGTAAGCCGATTGTCCTTTAAATCAGGGTGAAATCACTCCAAGCTGTTACGAGTGATTGCCACACCTTACTAAAAAAACTGTGTTGCTGCAAGCTAATTATTTGTAACTCATCAGTCAATAAAATATCAAATATATATTGTATAAAAACGACCCATGAGGATAAAAGGTTTTATGACATACTGTACTGAATAGTAATATTAATAATGACTATATATGGAATATTTGAAGTTTCCTTAGAAAAACTACACCTTATATAAATTAATTGTTGTATAAAACTTCATTCAGTGGGGGAACAGTATATATCAATTTAGATACTGTAATACAGCTGCGAGCTGTCCGTTAAATCCAAAGGCTCTTCAATTGGGGTCTGTTTAAACGAGGGTTTACTGTACATACAAACCTGAAATAGTGTCAAGTCATACATTTTTGTATACTGTAGCTACAACAGCATTCCAATTTGGTATACTATTACATTATTTTACTCATATACTACAATTAGTCAATTTATGGCATTAAAACATTACAATAGTTTTAAACATCCATTAAAAAATGTCTAAAGAATACTGCAAGATTGCGTACTCCAGTTCTTATTGAAGAGCTTACGTTTTGATTGTATAGTTTGTGATGTTTTTAGATGTGTTAAATGTATTGTGTGTGTTATCCTGTACATTGCTATTTTATTATTTATTCAGTTTTCTTTGTATGTTAAATTTGTTTTCTTTATTCAGTTTACAAACATTGCTGATTAGTTAGTTTTTGTGAATTGCTATAGCTTTGATAAAATTTCTCAGGAGTCTTTGACATACTTTATAGAACCACACAGGCTCCGTCATGTCAGTGGCAGATTAAAAGTAAAGATTTCTTTACATCTTTGAATTGGGTTTTTTAATAGACCGTACACAAAATCTACAATATTTATCTGAAGTTAAATTGAACAGGAAGTAGGGACATATTTGTGAAACAAATTTGGAAGTTTAAATGTGCGTCCAGCCGCATTGTAAACAATGTTATAGCAATCATGTCTTTACATCTTTCTTAAGCTAAACTAAACATTACAAGATGTTCTTCTAAAGAAAAAATTTGTTTTAAAATCAATATTTTAAGAAAAACAGGAAACAATGATAAAAATTTACAAGGGAAAGATGGCTACTGTTATCCTGGTTGACCACCACGTAAAAGGACTACTCTAACAAAAAAAGTTTGTTTTTAAGTCTATCACAAACTTGATTTTTTTAATATTAACCCTTTTAGTTCTATGCCCTCACACCCATTGCCTTAGCCAAAAATTCTACCCAAATTGCAATTACCTAAAAAAATTCAGAAGTTTAAAAAATAATAAAAAGTAAAGGTAAAATTTTCCGTCTCAGCCATTTTTTTAAAAGTTGTTAAAAAATTATCATGTATTTTCATTTGTGATATACCCAAAAATTCCAGGGTCTTTTAGTTGATTTTGTTGCATTTTACTAAAAAATCTATTCATGAAGCAAATTCATTAGTTTGAGTTTAATTAGCTTCTTAAAGAGATTACCTGTAATGTTAAATAAAAAGGACTTAAAAATATGTGCAACTATTTTATTTTTATTTATATATTTACAAAAAAAATTGTAAACATTTGTTAGTGTTTTGCGTTGTGGATGGCACTAAAAAAATCATTGACTAGAGCTAATAACACTATTTAAAACACCATTTAATTATCTTCAATGAAGTTAATACTTCACTATGCTGTTTAAAATTAAAAAAGTGAGGGCTTTTAAAAAAAAAAAAACTGCAGTTTAGGTTTTAACCCTATGCATAACAACTACGCCATACATATGGTCTGATTCTATGTATCACTCTCGTCATACACACAATTAGTGATTCTATTTTCACTTATTGGCAACCTACTACATTTTATTTTAGTTATTTTTACCTCCAATACTACACAAACAGTCACATCACTCATGAAACAACAATTAATATCAGCGGATGAAAATCAACACAGCTGTTAATACAAAACAAAGGCAACAAAATAATAAAAGTTGTACTATAATAAAACATTCTATCATATCAAATCAATGTTTTTATGATAGAAAATGCTATTCTGAATATTGATATATCATTATCTATACATATATAAGCCAAATACCACTCACTCACTCACTGACTAAACACGAAATCTCAAAAACCACCGAACGGATTCGTATGAAACTTGGTACGTAGCTTCCTCTAGGGTAGTAGGTGCTCGCTAAGAAACGGTTTCAAAAAATTCAATCAGGTTCGCGACCAAACCGCGAAAAACGTGACTTTTAAATTTATGTATTTTTTGTGAACGTACAAATCACATTGCAACAAAACTTGGTACCAAGCTTCCTTTTAGGTCTTAGATTAACTCTAGAAAAAAGTTTTCACAAAGTTCGGGTCATTTCAGCACTTTAAAGAACTAGCAGAAAGTACCCGTGCTTCGCTACGGATTATGATTAAGGAACGGATTCGAATGCAAATTGGTATGTAGCTTTCTCTAGAGTTGTAGGTGCTCTCTGAGAAACTGTTTCAAAAAATTAAATCGGGTTCTCGACCAAACCGCGTAAAACGCGACGTTTAATTTTCGAATTTTCTGAACTTAAACATTAGATTAAAAGAAAATTTGGTGCTAAACTTCCTTTTAGGTCTAAGATGAATTCTGGGACGTTTTTTCTGAACTTACAAAGCAGATCGCAACTAAAATTGGTGCTAAGCTTTCTTTTAGGTCTTAAATGAACTGTAATAAAAATTTTACAACAAGTTTGGTTCTGCTCGGCACTATAACTCTTTATACTTTGCATAAGTGCTTATAAAAAAAACCATTTCAATCATGTTTCAAACCAAACAGCAAAAAACTCGATACTTGACGATTGTTGTATATTTTCTAAACCTAGACAACAGATCACAAATAAACTTGATACTATGAATCTTCGGCTGATTGTAAATTAGCGATAGCAGTCTTGGCTGTTCACTAGAAGGCCGGTTCTTATCAGTTGACCTCTGCCCTCCCTCCCACTCCCCGCACCTCACCAGCACCGCACCGCAGTACGGCTCGGCTCATATCAGTCCAGTACACGCTTTTGACCTGAACACTGCTTTGCTGTTTGTTCAGTTCTGTCCATTGCTTATTGCTTCTGAATACTACCTACTTTTTCTTAAATATTTTCTTTTGCCCCACTATTTGCTACCATAGTATTCGATTGCCTCACATCCTTTCATACCATCATTTTTTTACCTTTTTTCATGTCATAACTCTGACATTCTTAATAGTTCTCCTGGTTCAAACTTGATACAGTTGACATAACTCTGTAGTTACAACTCCGGCCACTCCACTTTGGGTAGGGTGTTCCCTTACTACATGAATTTATATTGGTATTTTATTCTGTTAACTATTTGCTTCTTTTACTTACTGCTTGCTTCAATTCTAGATCATCTGCTTGGGTTTGAACCTTTTCACTTCATCTTCTTCTTCTAAAATACAAAGCTAAATTTTTCTTTATTCATCTTAATACTTTTTCTGAACAGTTGCACGACAATGGTTATTGAAACATTCGATATTGATGGTGTGGCAGTACCTCACCATGTCATAAAGATCACTGGGGACGGGGCTTGCCTTTTCTCCTCTTTATCTTATCTGGTCCACTGTACAGCTTCACTAACACTCCAAGTGTGCGCTGACATTGTGCGTCACGTGTCCAACAACTGGCGCAGACTTAAGCCTTACACCTTGACCATAAATAAAGTCCCTTACAGAACTAAACGTCAGTACATCGCCGACATGTCACAGCCTTACTTCTATGGAACCTTTTGTGAGCTCATGGTTGCAGCAGAGGTCTTTCCTTATAAGTTCGAGCTCTTTCGTGACAGAAAACTCTTAGCCTGTTATGGGGATGAGGTTCAGGAAATAAAAAGACTTAAGTTCTCTGGTGATGACATGGCAGGGCACTTTGACGTTCTTATACCTTGCGAACAACCTTATGTACCAAATTATTTTCAAAACAGTCAACATACCTCAAAATCTTATGCCTCAACATTAAAATCCCAACCTGGTTTTTCTGAATCTATGCCCACCGACCCTATTACATCCAAACCTGGCCCATCTTCCCTTTGTGTCTATGAACCTGTTGCAGTCCAACCAGGCTCTTCTCAGCCCATCCTATCAAACCTTGAAACTCCCTTAGACATGAGTTCGGACGAATCAATCGTAACAGTGATCACACCTCAAAAATCTAGAGGTAGAAAACGAAGGAAAAGATTCACTGATTCCATCCGAAAAAAGCAGGTTAGGGAGTCTGTTGCTAAAAATACGGAGAGCCACCCTGAAATGCATAGAAAGGCTGTTAAAAAATATGCCGAGAGCCACCCTGAAGTGCACAGGGGGGCTGTTCAAAAATATGCCGAGAGCCACCCAGAAGTAAACAGAAGGGCTGTTCAAAAATATACCGAGAACAACCCCGAGATTAACAGAAAGTCTGTAAAGAAGTACTCAAAAAACCATCCTGAAGTTAATCGTGAGGCTACGTCAAAGTACAATGAGAGGCGTGCACAAGTAAAGTTACTGCCATGGACAATCAAGAAACTCTCAGGTTTCAAGTATGACCCAAACATTGAATATTCTACAGATAAAATAGTTCAACTTGGACCTCGAGAAAAGTGTAATTTCTGCCATGCTTTAAAATGGAAAGACGAAAGCCCCGGAATGTGTTGCAGTAATGGAAAAGTTCAACTGCTTCCCTTTCAAAAATATCCCGACCCCTTACATAGCCTTCTTTCTCACGACCATCCTGAGGCTGAGCATTTTCTTAATAATATTCGCAAATACAACGGTTGTTTCCAAATGACGTCGTTTGGAGCAAAAGAGATAAAAGGAGACCATTTCATGCCAACATATAAGGTGCAAGGCCAGGTTTATCATAGAATAGGGAGTCTAATGCCTCGAACACAACAGCAGCCGTCTTTCCTTCAGATATATTTTGTTGGTGATGATAACCGTGAAAGAGACATTCGCTGTGGGTACTTTCAAGATGTCAAGCCAGCATTGGTAGGCCAGCTCCAAAAAATTCTTCATGAACATAACAAATATATCAAAGAGTTCAAAGCTGCTATTGATTCTGTTCCCAAAGATCAGCAAGATTTCCAGGTAGTTATCACTGCTGACCAGAAGCCTTCGAGTGCTCACAAGGGACGTTACAATACTCCTACCACTAACGAAGTTGCTGTCTTGATTGTAGGCCAGGTGTTTGAAAAGCGAGACATTGTGCTATACAGTAGGGAAGACAAACTGATAAGAATCAGTGAGCTACATCGAGCGTATGATTCTCTTCAGTATCCTCTCATGTTCTGCCGTGGTGAAGATGGCTATTGTATCAACATCCCTCAGCGTGACCCAAACACCAAGACAGCACTTAAGAAAACTGTGTCTGCAGCTGATTTCTACGGATATAATTTAATGGAGCGAGAAGGCGAAGAACCATATTTACTTTTGTTTCGCAACCTCCTCAACCAATTTTTGGTTGATATGTACACAAAAATTGAAACAGAACGGCTAAACTTCATTCGAAACAACCAAAAAAAGTTGAGGAGTGAAGACTACATTCACTTGAAGGATGCCATGAGAAAAGCTGATGCTCAGGTATCGGAGCTGGGTAAGATGGTTGTACTGCCATCAAGCTTCACTGGAGGACCTCGCTACATGCATGAGCGTACTCAGGATGCCATGACCTTTGTCCGCCATTTTGGTCGTCCAGATCTCTTTATAACTTTTACGTGCAACCCAAAATGGCGAGAGATATGTGAACTGCTCAAGGAAGGTCAGAAGGCTCAGCACAGACATGACTTGGTAGCGCGGGTTTTCTACTTAAAAGTGAAGCATTTGATGAAACTAACGAAAGGGTCTATATTTGGAGCATGTAGATGTCACATGTTCTCCATAGAATGGCAAAAAAGAGGTCTTCCTCATGTACACATTCCCCTTTGGCTAGAAGAAAAGATTAAACCAGACATGATTGACAAAGTTATTTGTGCAGAGATACCTGACCCAGAGCTAGACCCTGCCCTCCATGAGATTGTGAAGTCAACTATGATCCACGGCCCATGTGGTGCTCTCAACAGAAATTCGCCCTGTATGGTTAATGGAGCTTGCAGCAAAAAGTATCCCCGTCCTCTACTAAGAGAAACACAGACTGGGGAAGACGGTTATCCTAAATACCGTAGGAGTTCTCCTTCAGATGGTGGATTTGTTGTTGACATCAACGGGGTAAAGCTTGACAATCAATGGGTGGTACCTTTTAACCCTGTCCTGTCTCGCACCTTTTCAGCGCATATCAACGTCGAGTACTGCAACTCTGTCAAGTCTATCAAATATATTTGCAAATACGTCAACAAGGGTCCGATCAAGCAGCTTTTACAGTTGAAAATGAACTTGACGAGGTGACAAGGTACCAGACAGGACGCTACATTAGTACTTCTGAAGCTGTCTGGCGAATTCTCTGCTTTCCAATACACGATCGCCATCCCCCAGTCATGCATCTTGCAGTTCATCTTGAAAACGGCCAAAGAGTTTATTTTAACGAAGAAAATGTCATGGAAAGGCTAAACAACCCGCCAAAAACTACTCTTTTGGGCTTCTTCGATCTGTGCAAAACCGATGCGTTTGCAAGAACCCTCCTTTACTCTGAAGTTCCGTCATATTTCGTATGGAAAAAGAATACCTTTTGTAGAAGAAAGCAAGGGAAATCAGTACCAGGCTATCCCGGGGTGAAAAAAGATCAGGTTTTAGGCAGGGTATATACTGTTCACCCTATTAACTCTGAATGCTATTTTCTACGCCTTCTCCTACACGAAGTTAAAGGGCCTACGTCATTTGAATATCTTAGGAACGTAAATGGAGTGGTCCACCAAACGTTTCAGTCTGCATGTACAGCTCTTGGTTTGCTCGAAGACGACACTCACTGGGATCGAACACTAGAAGAAGCTTCACTCTCAGACTCCCCGTCCAAGATCTGCGAACTACTTGCCATCATGTTGGTGTTTTGCCAAGTAAGTAGTCCTCTCACATCATGGGAAAAACACCGCGACAGTTTGGCGGACGACGTAAAGAGGTCGATGGAGACAGAGTTTGGGGATGTGCAACAGCGTATGGACATTGTGTACAACAAATGTTTGGCTTTACTCGAAGATTTGGTGTATTCAATGTCTGGCAACCGTCTCCAAAACTATGGTCTTCCTACACCACTTCGCGAGCAAGAGTCCATCACTAACAACCTGGAACGCCTCAGAGAAATTTCTTTCGATGTAGTCCAGCTCTGTGAAATGGTTGCTGTAAATGTTCCAAAGCTGAACGAAGAACAACTGAATATTTACAAAGAAATTACCTGCAGTATTATTTCAGAATCTGGGCAACTCTTTTTCCTGGACGCTCCTGGTAGTACCGGAAAAACATTTTTGATCAATTTGTTGTTAGCAAAAATAAGGAGTGAGAAAAAGATTGCCATCGCAGTTGCATCCTCTGGCATTGCTGCGACACTGCTTGATGGTGGGAAGACGGCTCATTCAGCTTTCAAGTTGCCTCTCAACCTGAACCACTCAGAAACACCTATTTGCAACATATCAAGACAAAGCAATATGGGCCAGGTACTCAAAGAAACAGTATTAATTGTTTGGGACGAGTGTACCATGGCCCACAAAGGAGGTATAGAGGCTCTGGACAGGACACTTCAAGACATCAGGAACTACAAACGTCTAATGGGCGGAGTAACAGTTCTGCTGACTGGAGACTTCAGGCAAACCTTGCCCGTGATACCTCGAGGAACTCGGGCTGATGAGGTGAAAGCGTGCCTTAAGTCATCCTTCTTATGGCCAAAAATTAAAATCCTGTCTTTGAGAGTTAACATGAGAGTTCATTTGAATGGAGATTTGAAAGCAGAGGAATTTTCTACATTAGTTTTACAAATAGGTGATGGTAAACTGCTAGAAGATCATGAAGGTAAATGTGCAATACCTCAAAATCTTTGTCATACTGTTAGTGATATGAAGACACTGCTTGACAAGATATATCCTAACTTAAATGACAATGTGAACAATAGTCCAACATGGTTGCAAGAGAGGGCGATTCTTACCCCAACTAACGACTCTGCAAATATAATAAACCTTTCGTTGTTAGAAAAATTGCCTTCTGCTGTTGTGAGGTATGAATCTGTGGACTCAGTGGTTGAGACAGAAGACGCTGTTCACTATCCAGCGGAGTTTCTCCACACTCTGAACCCCCCTGGAATTCCACCTCATGTTCTTTCTCTAAAAGTCGGTGCTCCAATAATGCTACTCCGCAACCTAAACCCTCCCAAACTCTGTAACGGTACCAGGCTGCAGGTGAAAACTCTGCATAAACATGTTATTGAAGCGACAATATTTACAGGCGTTGGTCAAGGAGAAACTGTTTTTACTCCCCGAATTCCTCTTATTCCCTCAGACTACCATTTTGCATTCAAACGTCTGCAGTTCCTTGTAAAATTATGCTATGCCATGACTATTAACAAGGCACAAGGGCAAAGTTTGAAGATGGCTGGGGTAGATCTGAGCAATGACTGTTTCTCCCATGGCCAGTTATACGTAGCATGTTCTAGAGTAAGCTCATCTGACAGTCTGGTCGTCCCTCAGCCAGAAAAAAGGACTAAAAATGTTGTTTACAAAGTGGTACTAAGCACTTAAGAAAACAACAACAACATCAATTTTGGCTGTCCGTATATATCTATCAGACTAAAATGTACTAAAATATATTTAAGTACTTGCATATATTAAACTACCTGGTGGGACTGTTCCGGCAGAGGATAGGGTGACTGCCTTACCAAATAAAACTACCCGGTGAGACTGTTCCGGCAGAGGCTAGGGTGACTGCCTTACCAAATAAAACTACCCGGTGGGATTGTTCGGCAGAGGCTAGGGTGACTGCCTTACCAAATAAAACTACCCGGTGAGACTGTTCCGGCAGAGGCTAGGGTGACTGCCTTACCAAATAAAACTACCCGGTGGGATTGATTCGGCAGAGGCTAGGGTGACTGCCTTACCAAATAAAACTACCCGGTGTGATTGATTCGGCAGAGGCTAGGGTGACTGCATTAACAAATAAAACTACCCGGTGTGATTGATTCGGCAGAGGCTAGGGTGACTGCCTTACCAAATAAAACTACCCGGTGTTTTTAATTAAATGATATATATATATATATTTTTTTTTTTTTTGGAAATAAGTTGTAAATATGGTCTCTACCTGCTGGCCTCCCCGTGGCGAGACTGGATACGCCAGACTCATTTTCTCAATTTTAATTCTGGTAAACCAACGGGCAGATGTACTCGAGTTACTAACAATTAATTATTTCGTTCCTCAGCGAAAATACACAACCCGTACATAGGTCCTTATGTAAGTGTTCCTTAATCATAATCCGTAGCGAAGCACGGGTACTTTCTGCTAGTAATATATATTTCGAGTTAATAAATATTTATAAAAAATTATTTTCTAAATGACGAGATAAAACTGTACATTGGGATTGTAGGAACCTTTTTCAAACATCTGGTAAACAGGAGGCTGGGATTTTTTAAACATATTAAGAACGTCCAGAAAGCCTGGGATGGAAAGGGTTTAGGATATATCTCCATGATAATTTTTTTGTTTTACTTTGCATAAAATCCATTTTGAATTGAGCAATCTTGTGATCAAAAATTTTACACACTTCTGAAGTATACTGAGTTTGATTTTTTAGGTACATTAGTTAAAAAATTAATATCAGATATCCATACTTTTTAATCATCTTTTGATACACTCGTGCATCAACAAGAATCAAATTTGAATAATGTAACACCTCAATAGTAGGTTTATTCGAACGGAGACCCAGTGCTATATATCTTACATCCCAAGCCAAAGGAGTACCGCAACTATGTGAAATATTTGTGTTAATAGAGACATTTATTAATAATTTAGAAAACTTTCAAATAAATAATTACAGTTCTTTAGGTGTGAAAAATAGGCACATTGACCATATACTAAACCTTCACACGTTGCGCTCATGTTACCTGAGCTTTTTTAGAGTAAAATAGTTTAAAATATACATATGTATTTTTATTTTCAGGACCGCTAATAAGTGCAATTGTAACAAATATGAATGCATTCACAAATGGTTCAAGTAAAAAGAAGATGTCTGTGTATGCAGCTCACGACTTGACAATTGTAAATGTTAGAAGGGCTCTGGGCTTTGATGATTTCACTTTCAAACCAGAGTTAGGATCAGCACTTATTATAGAACTCCATGTTGTCAACAATGACCCCCAGGTTGAGGTAAAACACATTTTTACTTAATTAATATATTTGTAATTCTTAATTTGGGTCATACTTAATAAATGAAACACTTGTTTATGAAAAAGGTGGAGGAATCGTTAAAATTCTCATTTTAAATTCATTTAAAAGTTTTTGTGTACAATAATGTTAAGTTTATTTATCTTGCCAGTTTTATTTGCTAAAAGATACAAAAAACTGAATAAGCTGGAACTGAACTCAGGTTATAGTGTAAGTTTTGATACAATGCCTTCTTTGGTTGAAAATAATTTAAAGAGAGAGTAGGGATTGGCTACTAATATTGTAAAAGGCATTAGTAATTCATTATTATTCATTAGTAAGACACCGATAGTCAAGATATGGGCGAATATGAGGAGTGAATGAGTATGATGAGTGTAGTCATTGTTACTGACTAAGGTTGACTGTTATTCAGAAAGATCTTATTAATAGCCCAATAGCCAGGGCAACTAAGGAACATTCAGCTTTATGTGGAATCTGAACTATGTAATATTGGTTTGTTTTTCCACTAACAGTCAAGCTTCATATTCAATTCTCTTATCTACAGAATATCTGAACCTTGACTACCATCCAAATGGACACCCTAAACTTCTGTAGTAGTATACACGTTGATGGCAACCATTGAGCAGACGCTGTGTCAGTATTAAGAGGACAATCTCTTCAACACTTTGTCCCCAAGTAGCTGAGACACTGCACTGTGCCACCAGTGCAGACAACAAAGTGATAGCAAGGTAGTAAGTACTGTGACGAACAAAATTCAGACTGTCAAGAAATTTGAAATTCCCTGATTGACTTCTTTTTAAATTCATCAAGAGAGAGTAGAGACTGTGGAGATGGGTCAAAAGTCACAAAGACTTTATTGAGATGACATTTTTTAAAGAGACTGGACATTTTAAAGTTTCCAGACTAAGAGAAATTCAGAGGAAGAAATTGATGTTTTGAAAATGATTGTAATAACAAGAATTACTGCAGGGAAGATGTATTTGTTGGCTCCAGCAACATTACAGTATGTTGGTGTGAAGGGAACATGTTGAACAATGTACAGGTCTATATCAATGGCCCATCAGTACCAAGCTCTCGACCAAGTGTACAGTATTGTACTGAGAAAATTAAGGATAGGCTATGGAATTAGGAAGAGACTTAGGAAATGCAGAATCTCTTCTGCAAATTACCAATGCAATTGGTGAGTTACCCAAAGTACTGACTGAACAATTAGTCTGTGCTCACGGCCAGTGACAGCTGGACATAGGTGAGGAGTGAAGAGGGGGCTCTTTTATGAAAACATTAGCCTACTCAAACAGTTGTCTGGAACAAGTATTAAATATCTATTATTACTATCAACTGATATTTATTATTGTAATATTTGTTATTAACACAGTTATTAGCAACACTGCCACACGCACAGACTAATTGTTCAGTCAGTACCGGCTGTCTGGAAACTCACTTTGTTAGTAATGAAAATATGTGGATGCACTATAAGGCTATTAAGGCTGTGGCATTATTTTTAGTAACATTTTAATAATCACCTCTTGGTAAATGATGTAAATTTATTAACCATAGATCAACATCAAGTGCAAAAAGAACTTATGTAAATTTATTAACCATAGATCAACATCAAGTGCAAAAAGAACTTATGTAAATTTATTAACCATAGATCAACATCAAGTGCAAAAAGAACTTATGTAAATTTATTAACCATAGATCAACATCAAATGCAAAAAGAACTTATGTAAATTTATTAACCATAGATCAACATCAAGTGCAAAAAGAACTTATTATTCAGGAGTGATTTGACTGGTGTCTTTATAATTTATTCAATAAATATATTTAGGGCTGAATGTTGTAGTGGTAGCCTGTTCACACGAAAGTCTAAGTCATACCGGCCAGGGTGTTTCTGAGGAATGTGGTGCGTGGTTGAGGTATAGTTATCAATCAGATATTACCGATCAGCGGTCTTATATTATATCCCAGTGTGTTATATTGAAATGATATTAAATGAAAAAAAATTGTATTTAATAAGGCAAAGTTAGGTTCTCTCTTACGTTTAATCTATCAAAGAAAATACATTACAAAATTATATTGAATACCTCAGCTTATATTGAAAAAGTTCATATTTCTGCTGAGCACATTATTTACAAATTAAACAACAATGATTAAAGTTATAAAATAATTAAACTGAAAAAATTAAGCATCAAGCGTAAAAACACATAACATGAAGAAGAAAACAAAGAACTGTTCTTACATGAAAACAAGATTCCATAAATTAACCACTAAAAACACTCAAATCATACTCTCAGGCCAACATTTACAGCATAGCCAAAGCCTGTATATCTTAACCCTTTTAATGCCAGCATAATGTTTCATTGTGACGCTAAAAACACCAGGCATATTTTGGCTAATATGTAGTTTTGTTTAAAAATGTATATAATTTTTATTATCTGTCATGCAGTAATGAAATCAGTCTTGTTTTGTTGAAATAGAGTTTTACAATAAGATAAAAATAAAAAATTTTAAATTAAACAATTTTTTACTTTTGTTTTTACATAAATATAAATTTATATTTTTATAGATTTTGTTTAGTTAGTACTAACATAACATACCATATAATTTAAACCACCACATATGCTTGCTAGTTTTTATCTTTTAATACATTTAAAGCATTTACTTTGATAAATTCAAGAGTTCTATTGCATTTTCCAAATATATACATACAGTAGAACCTCCGTTAACCGAAATAAAGGGGGGAAAGGTCGTTTCGGATAACGAAAATTTCGGTAAAAAAGTGAGGGTGTACCCGGTGTTAAAATGAAAAGAATTGACCAACAAGGTATTTAAAATGACAGGTTTATTTTATTTATACAGTACTGTACACACTTAGGCCTACTGTACACTACAAAATGTTAAATTTAAAATTACAGTACTGTATGTAAACACAATAAAGTAGGACTACTGTTTTTTAAATCTTCTATCTTTCTCTGTTTTTTCACTTGACAACGATTCCTAGCAGCAATGTCTCTCCAACGTTTCATAAGTAACACCTCAGCTGGTGTAGCTTTGTCCGATCGTTCCACAAATTGCAAAGCAACCTACAAATACGTACAATAATACAGTACATGTTTTTGTAAATTGGACAGTTGAATAAAACAACTTAACCTAGAATGATATACAGTACAGTAGGCTATCATTAAAGTTCATACGGTACATGAAACTTAAAGATTTGTTAACCCCTACAGTAAATTAAAACATACAACCGTACCTGTAGTGCATTGAAGATGTCATCTGCTGTGTCTCTACTGCTTTCTGCTACGTCACCGTCATCGTCTGCATCGCTATTGTGTTGGTCACTGGGCAGAACCATATCAACAATGTCTTGGTCTAAGAAGTCCATCTCTGAGTCATCGCCATTCAACCACTCTCTTACTTCTTCATCGCTGATATTTTCACATCCTGTTATATTTTCAACCAGACTCTGTATGTTTTCGACAATTTCAGTTTCTTCACTGTTATCGTCTTGACAGAACAACTCATCAAAGACCTTGTTCCAACATTTTTGAAGAGTTGACAATTTTACTTTATCCCATGACTGTGCACACCAATAAACCACATGTTTAATGTTAATGGTTTCAAGTATTTCAGGGACAGTTTTCGAATCATTTGTCTCCAGTAATAGTGCTCTCAAAAAGTATGCTCGATAGTGCCTCTTGAAACACTCTATTACACCTTGGTCTAAAGGTTGAATCAGACTCGTTACATTGGGGGGAAGAAATTTTACAATAATTTAACCATTCTTAAGATTTTGTGGGTGTGTTGGAGCGTTATCGATTAATAACACAGCCTTTCTGGGGAGACTTTTTGATGCCAAAAATGACTCAACAATAGGAACAAACTGATCATTGAACCACTCAGTAAAGAGATCACTCGACATCCAAGCACTTTTCTGATTACGATAGAAAACTGGTAAAGCATTTTTTGCAACATCTTTTAGCGCCCTAGGTTTTTTTGATCTGCCTATCACCATAGGCTTCAGACGATGGTTACCAGAAGCGTTACTACACAATATAACTGTCAGTCTTTGTTTGGACATTTTGTGTCCAGGAGCAGACATTTCATTTTTGGATGCAAGCGATTTCTTGGGTAGCATTTTCAAATTCAGACCTGTTTCGTCAGCATTAAATATTTGGTCTTTAGTGTAATCTTCTAAAAACTCGTCCAATTCAGTTTTATAAACATCTACCGCATCAGGGTCAGCAGACAGCTTCTCTCCACAAACGTTTATTTGACGAACGCCATACCTAGATTTCCACTTTTCTAGCCAACCTGAACTAGCCTTAAATCCTTCACCTGCCTCCCCCATAATTTCCGAAAGTAGTTTAGCCTTTTCCTAGATTATTGGTCCTGTCAGCGGTATTCCTTTTTCCCGTTGCTGAAAACCACAAAACCACAAAAAAGTGGCCTCATTTACTTTTTCATTTTGAGACAGTTTCATGGTTTTCTTGTTTGGCTGCTTTGAAACATGTTCCTCAAACTTCTTTTTGTTTTTCATCCAATCACAAACCGTTGAAACTCCGACACCCAAATCAGCTGCAACATTTCTCAGAAGTTCACCGTTTTTTTATTCTTCCAATCGCTTCTAACTTCTCTTCAATTGTTATTACCACTCTCTTCCATTTCACAGACATACTGTAGCACAAAATGTACTAAAACGATAATGTACAGTAAAAAAATACAGTACAACAACACTGAACAGTTCGGAAATCACTGACACTAAATTTCGCGATCGACACAAGAACTCTTAACAACACACACAGACTGACTGCACCTCAGTATTGACTGACAGTGACTAATAGGCACGGCCGGATTTTTCCGTGGATTGGGCCGGTGAGTAAGCTAACGATAGATACGGCGCGACAGACAACAAAGCGGAGGGCGATAACCTTGGCTGGCGCTTGAGGATTCGGCCTGGCATAGACAATAGTATTGGCGCATGCTGCAAAATATCAGTCTTTACAATATTTATTTTGCTGTTTCGGTTAATCAGTATTTCGGTTAAAAGTGTTTCGGTTAACGTTCTACTGTATTTTAATAAGTCATCACATTTTACCACAGTGCCATTACATTTTTCTATTTCTATATGTTCCTTATGTACTATAGAGTTGTACCAAGTTTCGTGGAATTTTATTGAAATTAAAGATCTCTTAATCAAAGAATAGTGAACGATCGATATAGCGATTGCCGGCAAATTTATTGTGTCAACTTACAATCCCTATATCGATCGTTGGCAATCTTCACACAAATGCTGACAATCTATGTATCGATCATTTGTGTCAAAAGGGTAAAGTAGTACAAAGTTCATACTAAATCAGCATTTAAATATGTGACTCAGTATTACCCTTAAAACACAGGTTTTATTTTGTAACTCAGTTTTATGTTAAAAAAAGTTTAGGTAACTTTTATGATTTTGTTTCAGTTGTACTATTTAGAGAGCTATGTGACTAGTGACCCAGTCAAGTGGGAGGTGCCTGGCTGTCCTTCTCCTTGCATCTTGACATCATTCAACGAGGCAGTGTCGCATGTCGTTCCAACGGATTGGGATGCTGAATGTCAATCAAAACAGTAGGAAGTTTCTTGTATTCAGTCAAAAAGAGTTTATTAAGATATTTATTTTTATACTAAATTTTTATGATAGAGTGTTATAAAAATGAATTTTATACATAAGTAGGCAATGTTAAAAATCTTATATCTAGACATTTTAATGATTTTAAGTTAAGTATTAGTTTTTTATATAACACATAGCATCTATTTTTACCATTATTTTAAGAACGTTATGTTATGTCCATTTAAAACTTATTACGTCTTTTCAATGCAGTGTATCTCAAAGCAAATAGTATTAAGTTATTTCTTCTTTGAGTTCTTTATTGGAGATATTTTAATTATTTATACCTCTTAAGTTAGTCTAAGAATTTTTATTTATAAATTTATCAGAGTCATTAAACTAGCAACAATAGAAAAATGTTTGTTTTTACAATGCATAGTTTGGACAATTTAGTGTTTACCATAAATATTTCATCTACTCAATTTGAAAGAATTAGCTTTTAAGTTCAGAGAATTTAAAAGAAAAACATACCAGTTCATGTGCAATGTTAGTATTAAAAGTTAGCTTTTTGAATTAAACAAAATAGGCTTAAGTTTAACTCTCAATAACCAATCACAAAGTGTTTACCTGTAGTAAAATGTATAGGAAGAAAAACTTACCCATGTAAATTGACAAGAAGAAGTCAAGTGGCACTGACTGACATTTGTGCTTGTGTTATTGTCTTCTCAGGTAAATTTGATGATGTCATCTTTACTATCATATATATAAAAACAGTAAATATTATTTAAGCTGTGACACAATATCCAGTCAGTATAAAACTATATATATAAAAGAAAAACAACTGTTTACAGCTCAATGATCAATTGATAGATCTCGGATGAAACTAAAAAACACAAGCTATTGTCTGTATACAGTAAAAAGTAAAGCCATATGTAAATAGAATGAACGGAATCTTGTTAATGTAGTAAAAGTAATCTATAATCAAACTAGACCAGCCATCAGTGTTTCCCGCTGTAGAGTTAAACAAAAAAATATTTACATGTATTTGTTCATCATCACCCATGGACGATTCCATTTTCACAGGTCATCCTATACACAGACTCCTCCATTGTTGTCCATCCCTCCAGCTTTCCTATTCCTCTACTTGTTTTTTCTGCATTCCTCATCCTTCCACGCTTAGTCCTTCCTCACGATCCTCATCCTCTTTCTCCAGGTTATCTTGTTTTAATAATACAATATAAGTATTGATAAAATGATTGATATGGTTTTTATTTATAATATGTATTACTTACAGAAAAAATTAAAATATTTGGCTTTGGTGGATCAAATCTTAATTTATTTTGGGTTGTACTGAAAAAGAACCCACCGAATTAAAGTTTCAAAGAATTTACTTTTTGTAGCTTTCAGATATGAAATTGAATTTAAAATTATAAGTTCATTTCAGAACTTGTTTTTTTAATTAATAACAATATTCGTTGTAAATAAGGCTGGGTACACACAAGCAACAGTTGCAGCGGTGGCATCATAGCAGCATCGCGGTGGCAATTTTCATTTCTTCAGCCTTATGTCAACCATGGAAGTATCCAGATGGAAACTTAGGATCGGGGCTTATTTAGCTTATCAAGATTTATATCCCAGAAAAGAAAGTAAGTAGTGGACCTATCCTCTTGTAAGTGAAAGACTTGGAAGGTGCCTTTTCCACGCTATTCGAGGATTTGAAGCATTCTAACCCTTCTAATTTTTTTTAATTTAATGTCAGGATACATACACTTCCACCCACGCATTCCTCTTCTTAATCTTGTCATGATATTCAGCAAGAGCTGTGAGCTGTAAAAATGTGTCTAAATTTCCAATAAAAGTGTCTAAACTAATTCAATAAAAATGTCATTGTTAAACCCAAAGGCATGATCACCGAATCATTCACAAAATCATATAAATATTGAGGCGCAGTAGACTAGCTGCAGCGACAACTGGCTGATCTTGTGAACAGTCCTGAATGTCTACAGGTACTGCTAAGCCGCCAAACTGCATTGTCACAGCAACAACGCGGCAGTGAAGCAGACCCTGGCAACATCGCTGCGGTGTTGCTGAGCCTTTCGCCCGTGTGTACTAGCTCTATTTGTCACTCTATAGTCCGCTACGACACACTGTGATGCTGTTGTGGTGCCATCGCGATGCCGCCGCTGCAATTGTTGCTTGTATGTACCCATCCTAACCTGTATAGCCTAGTTGTACAGTTGCAGTCAGTACCTGCTTTAAGTCCAGAAAAGAAGGAAACACGCTTAATGTGTGTTGAGTAGTTCTTCCTTTCACAAGGCATTTTTGCCATCACCTTATCTGCCCCTTCGTAATTTCCCCCCAAGTGCTCAAGGATAAATGTACTAATTATTACCTCAGATTTATAAAGATCTAAATTAGTTGTAATATATATATATATATATAACTGCCACTGAGACGTACGCTGCGGCCATAAGAAAGTGACCTCTGTTTCTTTTTCTCTGTGCTGGAACTGAAAATATCTAGAGTAAACAAACATTGCGTCCTATTTATTCTGTAGCCTTGCTAAGTGCAATGATAATCATCAATTAGTTATTAAATGATTATAAAATTAAAATATATAAAAATTATTTTTACTTGTTTATTGTATTGGGTTTTCTATGTGATCAGTCAGCAAGTAATGACATTAGTGGTCCAAGATTCTTGCTAATTATTATTTGTGTTTAGTTATACAAATAAGCACACTTATTCTTTAACCTCTTTAAGAAAACAAATTATAAGTAGTTGTTTGTAGTAGGCACTAGTTACATTACGCTTAAATTTACAAGGTATGTGACAAAACACAGATTTGTAATAACCACTACATTTTTCTCCCAACATACTCATGTCAGGAGGGGTTTGGTTTCTAATAATGTGTTTAAATGTTACTGTTATCTAAGATAACTCATTGAAAGACTGAAGATTTTTAACTTTAAGTCTAGCAAAATGTTGACTAATTTGCTTACTTTTGTTTAAAGATTGATAAATATTAGCAAATGATTATGAACCTATTTGTGTTTGGAATATGTATGTTCACAATAAACCAGACTTTGTTTATATCATTTACATGTACTTATAGGATGAAACAACCTAACCGATAACCAATACCCCCATTGTATTAACCTACCTGGGCATTTATAGACATACAGTGGGCACTGACCCACCTACCCACCATACATGTACAGTAGTATTGACCCCCCCCCCCCCCGCCCACCATACATTCAAGGTGTTACTGACCAACCATCCATTAAGGTGGTACTGATACAACCACCTACCCATACACATATAGTGGAACTCAAATTGTAGGGTGATGTGTCATTACAATCTACTTCTTCCATGAATCAATTGTCCTTGGCTACCATAACCGGTTTTAAAATCTCTTTATGACAAGAGTTTCAATTAGTCTTCTGTTGAGCTTCACATGCTGTGGATATTAGAAATACAGGCATCTTAGAAGGTTTTTCTTTGAAACCTACTATGAGCACTTCTTTATTCCATGATGCCAAGCTTAGTATTAGCAACGTTTTTAACAAACCTTTTGGTCTTGGGTTGATAGTGCTTGTCAAAAAAGCTCTTGTGCAAGTGGGACCGTGGTATAGTGATTGTTCATACAGGCATAATATCCTTTATCAAGACAATTACCTTTTTCAAGTAAGTCCAACACAACCTTTTAGATAATGGAGCCAGGTTTCTCTACCAAGTACAGTAAACCAAGTTTTATTCAGACTAATGTGGAGGTATCCCGATCTGGATACATACTAATCCGGATAAAAAATACGGTAAATAGCAGTAAAAGTCGCCTACTTGGTAAACTAGGCAATGTACGCCTCACAGAAGCGCATGTACGGCCCTGCCTTGTTTCATTTGTGTGAGAATATTATATATTCTGGGAACTGAAGGAACGCCCGATAAAAATGCATAACTACTGCTAAACTTGATCAAAGTTAGATGTAAATGAACAACAAAAAGCCGAATGTACAGGATGCAATCCATACAATAGCGTACATTTTGTTGGCTGTTCTTGTGACTAAGATGGTTTGGACAATGATAAATGTCTGGATAGGAAGGTCATATGAATAAACCAGCTGTATACCATATAAAATAGTGTTTAATAACGTGTACTGTCACACCAGAAAGTATTTATTCAGCATTACTCAGTATTCTGCGTATTCATAACCGTACTATTACTTTAAATGTTTAAGTACGCAACTCAGCGGCAACTAATAGAAACAATAAAAAGTGCGACATGACAGCTAGCAACACTAGCGCACCTTGTTGATCGCCCAAGAACAAATCCAAATACAATACTGTACATTACGTACAGTTTGCTGTGTACCAGGAACTATGCCTGCACGTCTATGATACCACGCAAGCAACGCGGCTGTAATGTGTTTATCACCATCGCTGCCATGTGACAACAACTTATATTGGTAAATTGTTTATACGGCAGTGTAACAACTTTAGAAAACAAATATTCACCGTCCATTGGATCGTTCAGTTAATACATATAATCCGGAATCCAGATGATTCGGGTCGGGATAAAATGAGGTTTACTGTAATCCTTTCCACTGTATAGGGACATTCATGGTTGTAAGCATCAACTAATTGTATCACAAAATTATAATAAATATCTATTTTATTATATAAATATCAAATATAATTATAATTACTTTACAAACAGTGTAACAGACACTGGAGAGTTGCCAATATAGCTAGTGTTGTCTGGCTTGAGTTGCTTTTTTTCAGTTTTCCTCCTTGCTAGTTTTTCTTCGCCTTCACTTCAATTGTCTTTGAAAGAATTACACATCAAAACTGGTGGGGCATTTAATAACGTTTCCATAGCTACCTAAATTTTACCGAAAACTCTGATTTTTGGTACTGTAATAAATTATTTTTGTCGCAACATACAAGACGCTTAAATGTGCACCCTGCCGTTTTGTAGCATAAATAATGTGGGCAAATGCACCAGCCACTGGCTAAAGGGGTAGTGAAATAATAATATTGTTTTAGTTTTCTTCTCTGCTTAACCTTTACAATAATGTTATATGTAAAAAAATAATGCAATGTGATTCTGTGAAAGAGGGGATGCTCATTACATTGTTTAGGTGATTTGTGCTAAACCTACTGTTGTTGTAAAGATCAACATACTTTATTAATAAGAGAGTATACTTGTTTATTGTTCACCTTAATTTGCACAAAAACAAGTGCCCAATGTTCAAGAATTTATTGGTGACTGTTATAGTTTATATTTACTTAACAGGGTATACTAGTTATTAATCTGTGTTTTATTACACAAAATATTGTAATTGTTAAATCAAAAACTTCTCATACTGAGTAGAATCTAAGTTGCGTTTTGATGGTAAAGTTTGTCTTAGCAAAGTAAGTAAGTTACCAAACTTGTTTCATTAACTTGTCTACTTATAACTTAGATTGATTTAATTGAATTTATTTGGTAATCTAAATCTTATTTATACTCTTTTTGTTTTTAACTTTTATGTATTTTTTGAATGAAAGTATTCTCGTGTTTAAGATTATGTAAATCTTGGTTTAAAATTTAGGTTTAGTACATGCTGTCAAATGTCTTTATATTCAAGAACAAATAATAAATATTTGTACTAAAAGAATTGTTAATGTTGATTATTCCTCAATTAATTTTCAACATATTAACAGAATGTTCATTGACCACTGATTAAAGTTCAAGTCTTGTGAATAGTCTTGTTAGTTTTCAAATAATATTTCTACAATTTTTATTTTCCTCATTATTGGTAAGAAGGAGTGGTGCTGTAATATGAGAAAAATGAAATAAATGAGGATTATTATTTAGTAAAAACATTCATGCGACCTAAAATCCTTCCTGTTGCATGATTTGTTTATTTGTTCTTGTTATCTTATTTAGCTATTTAGCTAAATTCTTCTTGCTTTTGAGAGTAAGAAGGTAGTGTGCTCTGTTCTCGTAGATCTTAGCAAGGCTTTCGATAGTATATCTCACAATATTATTCTTCAGAAATTAGAATTTTATGGGATAAAAATACTGAACTTAAGTTATTCAAATCCTATTTAGAAAATCAAAGGCAAATGGTAGTTGTTGTTAGTTAAAAATCCGATATAAAGGAGGTACTATTAGGAGTCCCCAAGGTTCTATTTTAGGTCCGCTTTTGTTTGTAATTGCTATTAACCACCTTCCATCCTACATTTCAAAAAACAGTGTTCTATTTGCTGATGATACTACCTTTTTTGAAATTGACCATAACCCATTAACTTCACATACAAAACTAAAATCAACCTTTTTAAAATCACATTTTTGGTTTGAATCAAATAATCTTAAAATTAATCCTGAAAAGACTGAAGAAATCTCTTTTAGCCTCCAAAATATCACTTTTGAAAATAAATCAGTTAAACTTTTGGGATTACACCTTGATAATAAACTGTCCTGGGACTCCCAAATAACACATGTCATCTCAAAACTGTCCAGGGTTCTTTTTCTTTTGAGAAAATTAAAGTCATGTGTTAGTCACAACATGTTAATTACAGCATATTATGGCTTTTTCCATTCTCATCTTATAATATATGGAATTAGGTTATGGGGAAATTGTCCAGGTGCAGCAAGGGTTTTCATTTGTCAAAAGAAGGCTATGAGAATTACTATGGGGATTAAAAATACCGAAAGCTGCTTTGAACATTTCAAATTTCAAAAAATTCTAACTTTACCAAGCTTATTTATTTACCACACTTTAATTCATATGAAAGAAAATTTGGTACACCATAAATATAGACTGAATGTACATTCATATTCTACAAGAAATCATGAAAAATTGGACTTACCATCTTTCAGATTAAGCAAGTTAATAAATAGCCACCTTTACATGCAAATAAAATTATTTAATACATTACCTAGTTCGGCCTCAAATGTCTCATTTAACAAATTTAAAAGAGTACTTAGAGAGTGGTTTTCATCAAGACCCTTTTACTCAGTAAATGATTACTTGAAGCATAACATGTCTGATTTGGAATTTGATTAAAACATTTAAAATCTTTGTGTTTTGACTAATGTTTTGTGTGGACTGTTTTGTGTTTTCTGTTTGTTTATTTATTTTTTTTTTTTGTGAACAACTCTATTTGTAGGCTAATTTGTAAATTTAGCTATATATCCTTGGATTATAACATAACTAATTTTAGTTTTTTATATCCTATTTGACTGAAAATATTCTATATTGTCAGATTTGTGACCAGAATTAATATTTTTTAAATGTCTAATCATAATATGTTTGACGATGTCTATTGTGATACTTGTATTACTTAATGACAAATAAAGATCTTGAATCTAGCTTAATATGACTTTGGCTAAGTTTAAGTTTAAGGCTGTTTGGTCAAAAAAGTTTGATTTTTTTTTTTTCGATTTCAATCAACTGACTTTATATCAGCTATCAAACACCTCCTAAGTAGTTCTTTCATTAAAATTATGTTTATAGTTATAAATACATCACCTCCAAAATGTGAATTAGGGCTTTCTTGGTACATACAGAATTAAGATACTATTTTCCCGACTATTCCCAAATTTTTAAAATAGACTCTCACAGGACTGGTCTTACTCATCAGTTATTTTAAATTACGTAATTTTACTGCAAATTAGTAAATTCGACTTTAAATAATGAATGTTATATGTTTACTTTTATTTCATTACGACGAGAAATACAATGTCGTGTTTGGCATCTTATGCTTTTTCAATATCACACAATTTACAAAATTGATTAACATTATATACTCAATTTTTATTGTACTTTTACCCGCATGTTATATTACAATCCAATCTCTGCGTACACGTACAGCGAGAAACAGCACCCGCAGGATCACACTTCAACGACTTTCTGCAATTATATAGATGGTGAGGGGGACGGGTACAGTCTCTGAGTGTGTGTCTCGCGGTCAGACGTACGCCAGCTCTGTGAGCGAAATTCAGTTGTCCCTAAAGCCGGTCGAACCGCATTAACGATTGTCACTATATATAATTCAAAAAAGTCAGTCACATTTCTAATAATTAAGGAACAGATTATTATTGCTAAAGGTTCTCAGTTCGATCCCAATCAGAGTCAATACATTTTGAGAAGGATCAGCTGATAACCACCGGCTGTTCATTTGTCATTGGGCTATTAATTAATGACACTTTCTAAGGAATAGTCGGCCTTAGTTTGTAACAATGACTACATTCGCTCATATACACTCATCACACTCATTCGAAATCCATATTCGCCCATATCTTGACGATCGGAGTCTTATGAATAAATAAATAAAAAAATAAATAAATAAATAAATTATTCTCAAAATATATATGACGTAGTATTTTTGGTCTTTATAGATGGTTAATATATTTTGAAAATGTCTATTTTTAATATTTTATTTATTTGAATGGCTAAGACTAATCGAGGTTATTTTTATTTAAACAGTTTTTATTGTAAAATAGTTACTAAAAGTGACATAAAAAAACTATTACGTGTAGTTTTAAAAATGTTGTGTTGGAAATATTTGGCTACATAGAATTATTGCATCTGTTATGTTTGTGGGATCCAGTAGTTTTGTACTTTCCAGAAATTGCTCCGCTCATTCTACTATGGTTACTTAAAATGTTTGCTGAACCACATTTAAAAATAAGAATTTAAGACATTAAACAAAACATAATTCTGAATGTTTCTATCTAAAAACTAACATAACAACACTACAGCAACCAATTATTGTTTTTGAATGATGTGATTACTCTTAAAATATAATTCGTAATCATCCTCGCTCAGGTCTGCCCAGTAGCCAGCAATGCAATTTCTCACTATTAAGGACTGACATTTTATATTTCACTGAATCTCTCACTGAAGTACCGTTAATAAGTCACTATTTACAATATGAACAACAGTGAGTATGACACCACACAATAAGATTACAGTAACGTGAGTGGTCACGAGGAGTAAAACTGCACTTCAAAAGGGAAGGGACTCTAAAAAACGACTTTCACTAGCAAGTGAGTATGCAACGAACAATGATATTACACTGATGTGTAGATGAAGAGGTGGGGAAAAGGTAGGGGACAGCTCAAGGTTATCAACTTTCATGTGTAAGCAAAATAAACTTCCTGGAATATGAACGTCAACCCTTGAGTGGTAATCACAACTGTTTTCCTATTAACTTACTAAAGGCTACACAGTCACTAAGTAATACCAGGTTTTAAATGCAAATTTTTAATTTTGTTCATTCAAATGGAAACTCATGTAATAAGATTTTCACATTTTAGTAAAATACTTGTTTGTCAAGTAATACCAGGTTTTTTATGCAAAATTTTAAATTTTGTTCATTCAAATAGAAACTCATGTAATAAGATTTTCACATTTTAGTAAAATACTCATTTGTCATTTGGCAGAAAAGTTGGCAATAAGTATATTTAAAATATGACTATTATTCTACAAAAATAGTTCTAATTTTTCTTTATGGTTTTCATCAGTACATCATAATATACAGTCGGCGAGTACATGCCTTGTGCTGTTTAATGGAAATCAGCACCTTCAACATCACAGAGTTGTGAAGTTCAGAGGACATCTCGTGACTCGCCGACTGTAATTATTTTCATATTTATTTTACGTTATTAATTTTTTAGTCTAACCATATTTCTTTTTGAACGGGATGGAAACATTTTTAATAGGTTTAGAAATTGGATTTTGAAGTATAAAACATCTTCAGATTTTCTTCAAAATATACCATAAAATTATCATCAACCGTCAAATGCCACTGAGACATCATCTATTCACACCATAACTGCTGCTTTACAACAACCAGTAACAATTGTGTTCAAGAATTGTTCTCCTTTACTTGCATATTTCTAAAGAAAATTCTAAAGGAGAACTTATTCATACATTAGGTTTTGTGAACGTGGATAGACAGTTTTGTTATCTAAGGAGCAAAAAATATCAAAGTTCTTTAACATGTCATGTAAAACACTAAAAGAAACTTCAAGAAGTTGTTAGGAAAGTTAAGCTGAAGGTTTGTCTCTGATAAGAGAAGACCTAACACATGTGTTTATCGTGAATGTTTGTTCTTCCGTTTTAAAAAATCTTATTCACTATCATAACTTGTATGTTTGTGAGATAAACCGTAAACGATTCGTGATGAATATTGCCTGCCCACACAATCTTATACTGCCATGCACTTCATATTCGGTAGGGTCTTCTAAGGTGGCATTCATGATTTTGAGGTTATAACTAAAACATACCAGGTAGTACGATGCTCTGCCTTATGTAACTGACAGTAGCCTGAACTACTGTACATAGTGTTAAGAAAATGATCCCACCACTACTACTTGCACTTTAGTATCAATGAGGTTATTTTCTGGACAACCCCTTACATAAATACTCATGTTACAGCATATCTTGAAGCTTGGCATACATCACGATAGGGTGGCATCGTGTAAGAGAGCCAAGCACGAGTCATCAGTAGGCGAAGATTTACATCTCCACTAGCCAATAGGAATAGTCAATAGTCAATAGTCAAATTTCTTTATTCATTAAGGCACAAAATTTGTACATTGAATAGTGTCACAATTAAGAATAAAAGTATTTTTAAATAATCCAATTTAAAATTTAATGTTTAGCACAATCTAATCCTGTAATTAACAAAATTATAGATCGTATACAATATCTAATGTTCTTACAAACAAGTTTGGCTTAAATGTTTTCAAACTCTTCTATAGAGTATAAAGCTAAATGGGTTAAATGCTCCTTAAGTAGTTTTTTGAATTTTTGAACATTCTTCTCATTTTTAAGCTGAACTGGAAGTTTTCCCATGAATTTATTTCCAGCATAAATTGGTTTTTGTTTAAATAATTGTAGGCGATGACACTCTGAGACAAGATTTTGCTTATTTCTTGTGTTGTATTTATGCTGACTGTCCTGTTGTTTGATTATTTGACTGGATTTGAAAAGCATTATTGTTTCAAAGATGTACAATCCAAATACAGTTAAGATTTTTAGTTCAGAAAAGAATTTTTTTACGGATTCAGTAAATTTTAAGTGGATCATTAATCTGAGGGCTCTTTTCTGCAACTTTAATATTTCGGCAACTTACATATCCATTAGCCAATAGGAATAGGCGACTTACATATCCACTAGCCAATAGGAATAGGCAACTTACATATCCATTAGCCAATAGGAATAGGCGACTTACATTACCACTAGCCAATAGGAATAGGCACTGATCACATGCTTGTCTCTTGCTCTTTACTACCCTGTTATTTGAAATTTTCTCTGAAACTACAAACACTGTTGTACTAATAAATGAATACTAGGGTCTCAGCTAAATGTCAGCAGTCAGAGTAGTAGCGCCGTACGCAAGTATATTTAACTAACCTCAACCCTGCTTTCACTCCGATCCTAGTTCACCTTCTCCTCAAAATATACTTATATTATTATAAATTTGTATTGTGTGACATTCACTTCTTAGGGTCACACTATTATCTGAGACATGTCATTATAAGCCTGAGTCTTTGGCCAGTGTTTTCAGGACTACACATACATTTACAGCTTGACAAGGCTAAAGTGCACACTTCCTGTGACAAATGTGTAAATGATTGTGCGGAAAAGAAAGGAAACTGATATGTTTATAATTAATTAAAGAATAAAGAACTTTATTTTCACTTTAAAAAATTAAATAGTAGAAACATACTATTCTTTTGAATTATTAAATAGATTATTTCTAATATTCTTCCACATTCATGCCATTTTAACATTTAATTTGAATCTGAATAGAACATAAAGCTGAACATAAATACACTACAATTGGTATATATATACACTAGGGGACACCCCTGCATGCCTACCCTGTCATTCGCTACGCTCATCACACCTCGGCCTACGGCGTCGCCATGTGACTTTTGACTACAAATAATAGTAAAAGATAAATGTTAATGATCATATTATTTAAACAGGCGAAGTTAGGGCTGAGAAGCCCTCTCTAACACTTAACCTGGGAACCAATGGCTCCCCTCGTGATTCAGAAGTCATCCTGAACCACCACCAGTCACCGGGTAGGTGGACTGTGTGCAAGGACAGGATTCATTTCATTTATTTTTGTTTAGCTTTTAAATATTAATTAGATTAATAAAATAACTGCTTTAGAAATCATTATTTACATTTGAACAGCTGTTACTTATTGATTAATTTAAATATATCTCTGTGTTATTCTTATGGGCGAAAAACCAACTTTGAGGACTTCCCTTGCCTTTCCAGTATTATAACTATGTACTGGTTATGATGGAATAAATTCATTTATTCTTTCAGGGTAAAAATATTAAAGAATTAAGACCTTATTGCACAACTACGAACAGAGGCAAATTTGTTGACACCTCAACCGTTTAAATTGGTCAATAAATAAGGGAGCAGTTGTGTTGACAAAAAATGGCTTCATGCATTATATATAAAGATATATTTATTTATTCTTGATATGCTGATCGTCAAGATAAGAGCAAACATGGATTTCGAATGAGTGTAGATGAGTAATGAAAATAATAAAAAAATGTTATAAAAACCTATCATTAAAAAAGTATAATTAGAGATACATCTGTTTTTTAAAGAAATTATTCCAGTCTATGCTCATCTTCTGTTTTCAAAAATAATTTTTGTTCTCTCTTAATTTTACACTAAGCTAAATCTAATGAATCATACTCTTCATTTTATTTTTGCCTCTAAATATTTGTACAAATGTTGTTTCTAGTTGATTGAAACAATTGTTTGTAAGCCAACTAACTCCGTGGGTTTTTTTTATTTATTTAAAGTATTCTAAAATTACTCATTCGGATTTGATAAGCGATCAGTGGTTTAATTTTGTGAACATTATACTTTGTTTGATGCTGCTATATATTGTCTGTGTAAATAATAGCTATATGATATTACATAATGTGTCTATTAAACTGGCAGTATATCACATCAGATTGTGTAGAGGTTGACTGTGATGAAAGTATAAGAGTTTTATTTTTCTAAACTCTGTAATAATGTATAAGCTATTGTGTATTAGTTTGTTGTTTATAGCTACATCTAAAGGTTTAGATTTGAATGGACCCAGGGCTGTTTCTTCACTTAAGCTTGTAATTGTGGTGAGTTTATTGTTTTTTATAGAGAACATTACTGTATTACACCTAAATTATTTCAGATAATACCAACTTTTTTGAAATTTGTAGTTTGCTTTTTATCCTTTAAATCAAAAGTAGTGTATTCACGATATGCAGTTTACATGAGTGAAAAACTATTCTTTGTCACAAAAAATTTATGTAACTAATTAAATGTATTTAGTAATGCTCAATGTTTTAGACAAAAAATTGGATTCAACACTCAGAAACTATTCCTTATCATAAGATTAAAAAATATTTCTGTTGGAAATGAAGTGTTCTGAATAACTATTAGCGAGCAAATACCAAAAGGACGAATCTTTATTTTGCGATTGTCACATTTTATTCTTTGAAATAATTTCTAAAATGTTAACAGAGTCAACTTTGTTTTTGAAATTTGTTAATGATGGAGTATCATATGAGGGAGGGTTACCAAATCGAAACGTCGTGATTGTTAATTTTCACGTAATGATGGCAAATGTCCAACTACCTCTGTCTCCCTCATATGTTAACAGAATTAAATTAATTTTAGAATTGTTAAAATGATATTTCTGTGAAAATTATTAGTTGATAGAATATACCATAGCACAATTATTGATAGTTGACAAATAATCTGGATCAAAACACAAGTATTAACAATGCTTAAATTTTGCACAAGCTGTTATATTAATTATTTGATCATTTTTATCTTTAATTTACAAGTACAGTTTATTTACTACCTAAATTTTAGTTTTAAAATATAACTTTATCACTTAAACAACAATACAATTCAGATCTGGACCTTAGTAGTCCAGTGTCAAAACTAGAATATTTTCCTATGACATCCCCATCCAGGTGCTATCTACACTATTTCCAAGATAACCAGACATTTTGCCCATACTGTGATGCGGCATCCTCAGTGGTATCATTAGTCTCAAGCCTACACTTACCACAAGTCTGTCGTTAATTAGTCCATAAATCAAGACTGCAACAAACCAAGCTCAACTCTATATTTTGAGTATAAGGATTGAGTTTATTCGCAGGTAGTGAAATGATATTGTAAACTACTGTTCGATGAACTGGTGCAATTAACATTGATTTTCTCTTATGTGTGACCCAACTATTATTGATGCTGAAGTTAAACACTACATTCAAAGCTAAATGGGAAGGTTTTTTTATGTTGGAAAAGGTAGAATTTTTTTCCTTTTATACACGAGTAACTTCAATAAATTTAAACATCTAAAGGAAGGGGTTATGAGTTTATCACAGCGCAAGTTGAAAATGACATTTCAAGAGGTATAGAATCTCATTTAATTGAAAGAAACGTTTAAGTGTGCAATTTCATTTAAGTTGTAACTATACAAAAATGTCAAAATGCATATTAATAATCTAAATAGAAGTTGAATTGTTTCATCAATAACAATCAAAGGAAAATTGTCACTAAACACATCATAAAACAATAACTGTAATGTTCCACCACAGAGAATAAAGAAACAGATATCACATCCAATAGTGTGTCAAATGTGTGTTTAGTAGTTAAGGGCCAGCTACTTTCAGTCCCTCCCTTATTCCCCCCCAAACCTTCAAGGATTAATGTAATAACTATTACTACATGTATTAAAACATGTAAAATAGTTTTAATCTATTTATAACTACAACTGAAGCATTCACTGTGGCCATAAGAAAGTGACCTCTGTATCTTTTTACTATGTGATTACACAAACACTTTAATTAAGCGAAATCATGTGATTTCCATACTAACTAAAAAATTGTAAAAGGTATAGATTTTTATTTCAAATTATAATAATTGCTAAAGCTAAAAAATGCTTTTATTTTTTTCTGAAGGTTGCCAAGCATGGAACGAAAGCACCCATGTATAGCTTCCCAAGTGACCCAAACATTAACATGAAGAACTGGCCAGACGGAGCAGGGCAAGTAACAAAGGTAATGTTAGAGAGATAATTTACATGTCACGTAATTACATTGCAATGCAATGAAATTGTCATTGGGCTATTAATTAGTGACACTTTCTAAGGAATAGTCGGCCTTAGTTTGAAACACTGACTACATTGGCTCATTTACACTCATCACACTCATTCGAAATCCATATTCGCCCATATCTTGACGATCGGCGTCTTATGAATAAATAAATAAAAAAAATAAAAATAAATAAATAAAATAAAATAAATATGGTTTCCAATTCATTTTAATTTAAGCAGACAAGTTTGAGGTCTAATGGTACCAGAAAACTTGAAAGTAGTTTGAGATTTTATGTACTACGTATAACCACAATCCTAATTGAACATTTTACAAATTTGTGCCTAATATTGGTTTTATTTTTAAAAGATTTAGTATTTAAATAAATCTTTGTTACTTTTAATTACAGAAGGACCAATAATTTATATAAATTAGTCCAACATTTATTAAGTTTATATAATACATTCAAAACGAGCTATTATGTTTTTACTATTCAGTATTTTACAGCAATAAGAAATAGAAAAGAACAATGTGTTTCTCCCAAAAATGAATTTTACTTACCTTATACTGCTGATTTGACCAAGGAAAAATTAAAAAGTTTCCTTCCTGTCTAGATAGAAGTTCCAAAGATATAACTTCATAACATATATTTTGTAGTGTAATAGCCTGATAAATTAGCCCCGAAGAATTGATGGCACAGTTAGAATAGAATAAGTTTATTCCAAAATCTTACATAATTGTGGCCCCGCTAAGTAACAAAAACATACTTGTCAGTGGGGTCCATCTTAACTCTAACATACAAGAAATAATATAAATTAGTACATAGTTAAATAATATATTTAACACAGTCTTATCAATAATTGTAACAGAAACAATGGCAACTGGTGGGCAAATAATTCACTTAGTGTATAAGTGGCAAACTTAGCAAGTTAATTGATATTACTTAGGTAGTTTATAATAACAAGTACTATGATTTATAAAAAGGTTGTTCCCAAAGATGGTGCCTTTGTACATTTCATGAGAAATGGGTGGAGCTTATTGACCTTCTCTTACCTCAACTTAAAAACAGTTAATGTTCACATTTCACAACACTTTGAAATAAAAAAATTCAACTGATTAACTTTGAAGTTAGATCAGGTCATCTGTTCTTTTAATTTTGATGTACAAATAAAAAAAATTAACTATACAAGTTTAATTAGAAGTATTCTGAATCCAACCACAATTAAAAAAATTAAACCCTTCCATATGCCATTTGAATTTTAGACAATGTTTATGATTTTGTGTTTCATTCTGTGATGATAAACACTTCATTTTCAATGAATTCATGCTACATAGCGTTTAGAGTGAAATTTTACTTGTGAGAGTTAAGTTATAACAGTGACAGTTCATAAGAGTGGCAGAAATTGAATGAACAATAGTAATTGAATAAACTCACTGGTGTTGATTGATATTAATCAAGTAAAGAGTGGTAGTTTCAAGTGCTAAAATACTGCCTGGTACTTAATGTTTGTAACTGTCCCATGTTGTGTAATTTAGTTATTGGGAGTAAGTGTGATACAGTCAGTATCTACAGAGTGGAATCACCTTATTAATTAGAAACGTTGGACAGTAACATCATAGAACTCACTGAGGATCTCTTCAGGTATTGATTGTGGGTCGAAAACATAAAAATTTCAAATCACCTCCGGTACCCGTACAGCCGCCATTTTGTATTATTTACAAATTATTTTTTATTTTAGAAACTATTTAACCTATAGAGTTCAAATTTGGTATACACATTAATAAAACCATTTTATTATTGAAATAAAAAATCAAAAAACTTTGGTGAAATATTTTCAAAATGGCGGCACATTGAAATGTTTTATCTTTAATAACTTTTGAAAGGTTAGGAATACAAAAAAATCACAAGAATACCTTTTTATTTTGCAAATTTTATTTTAAATTAAAAAAAGTAAAGTTGTATGAAATCGGATGACAAACAACTGAGATTTGAGTATTTTTGTATTTAATCATTTACGCGTGAATGTGTACAGTCATGGTGTTGTGCCGCATGAGTCAACCCCAACAATACATCAACGATCTATTCTGATTACTTTCATCCAAAACGCTACAGTTAAATGATTTGTGACGTAATTGTAATGTTAATGTCCTTAAATGGTGTAACAATTGTTAATTGTCACATTATAATTATTTTAGAGAATTGTGTTTAGAAAATGTTAAATATTGTAAGAACTGAGAGATTTAGGTGTTTGGTTCTTTTACCAAAAGTTTTCGATAGAAATTCTCCAAGTTTTGAGAAAAATTCAGAATCTTCCCCTTTCAAATACAAAAGTAGTTTTTTCCCATTTAAATTAGCTAAATAACCAGTATATTCACGTTGGTAATTTCCTGTCAATTTCATGCGACATGTTTTCTGAAGTCAACATGTTTGGTGAGCCTTACCTGTTCAGTTGTCCTGGTTTAGACTGTTTAGAGGGTTCTAATTGGTTGGTTTAGCTTCTAGAGTAAAGAGGGGGTAAGTCCGTTGGTGGAAGGGTTGCGAGCGTTCGGGCAGTTTGAAGTTTTCGTTCGTTGCGTGACCACGTTAGTTCTACTCGGCGATTTTAACCGTTCGGAGTTTTGTCTTCCGTTACAGCAATTTCTTTTTCGCTTGTGAGTGAGTGAGCGTATGTCGCGCTTTGTTGTGGTCACGTTTTGGGTTGATACCTCCAGGACAGCTACGTAAGTAATTTTGACAAGTTTTCTTTAGTTAGGTTTTTCTGTAGGGTTTTAGTAGATAGGGTAAGATCCACCAAGCATGCGCGGTTAAAACTTGTTTCTTGTTTGTAGTCACTCTTCTAGTGACAGTTTTTAGAGTGCTTTGTTTTCTGTTTAAAAATTTTGTAAAAAGGAAAATGTTTCAAGTCACTAAAGCTGGTTATTTCTTTTGGTTCCAGATCTCCCGGAGGCAATTTTAGAGGAAATTATTCAATTTTTAAAGGCAATTTTTCAATTTTTAAAGGCAATTTTTAAAGAAATTTTTCTAATTAAGGAAATTAATTGAATTTTTCAATTTAAAGAATAGAAGAATTTTAAGCAATTTAGCGATTTTCAATTAAAGCAATTTTTCAGCTTAAAGATTTTCAATTTTTAAATTATTGATTTAATAAATAAAGAAATTTATTGAAACAGTTGAATTAATAAAAAAGGTTCTGGTCTGAAGATATTTGATTTGTTTTTGAAAGAGTGATTTTTAATTTATTTGTGTTCCGTTAATTAAATAAAGAAAGATATTTTATTTTTCGTTTTTATTATTATTTGTAGAAGAAATCCAATTTTATTTTGTTGAAGTTATAAGAAGAAAAATAAAGAAAAAATTTTATCATTGAAGAATTTTTATTTTAATCTCTCATTTAAGTTGTTCAACATATCAAAAATAAATAGTAGCTTAATTAAGGCTACAATGGGAAAAAAGTTACAGATGATTTTCTTTGTTACTAAATTAAAAATTAATTTAAACCTTAAGTAGTGCCCTACAAACTAGATATTTTGTAAATTCTAGAATGGTAGAATTGTTGAAGGTGCTGGAATTATTCAAGAAAAAACACAAATTTGCTGCTGTGAGCCAGTTACTTTCAAATCATGTTTTCCTTTGCAATCAAATAAGAGGACGAAATCGTTTTTAATATGAAAATAAATGTAATTAAAGTTTCAATTTATAATCCAATGCTTTTTTAATTTTACTTGTTTTATATCTACAACCTTTGCATCAAAAATAAATATTCTAGTTTTTAGGGCACCATTAAAGGTTAAGATTAATTTTTAATTTAATTTTAATTTAATAACAACGAAAATCATCTGAAAATTTTTTCTCGTTGCCTGCTAGAGGCATTTTCATTACAGTAATGTCAAAAATCACTTTATTGTATTTTTTTGGATGAAAGTAATCAGAATAGATCGCTGATGTATTGTTGTGGTTGACTCACGCGGCACGACACCATGGCTGTACACATTCACACATAAATGATTAAATATAAAAATACTCAAATCTCGGTTGTTTGTTATTTGATTTCATACAACTTTACTTTTTTTGGATTTCAAATAAAATTAGCAAAAATATGTATTCTTGGGATTTTTTTTGTATTCCTAACCTTTCAAAAGTTATTAGGGATCAAACATTTCAAAGTGCTACCATTTTGAAAATATTTCAACAAAGTTTTTGATTTTTTATTTCATTAATAAAATGGTGTTATTAATCTGTATACTAAATTTGAACTCTATAGGTTAAATATTTTTTTAATTAAAAATAATTTGTAAAAAATACAAAATGGTGGCTGTACAAGTATTGGAGGTGATTTGGAATTTTTAAATTGGATATTATGTCTTATTTTAGACCCACAATCAATACCTAAAATGATCCTCAGAGAGTTCAGGGACACCTTGTATAGAGGTAAATTATGGTTGGGTTATATTCAGAAATATTTTTAAAAAATCATACAGGAAATGGACACAATACTACCTTTTTCCATTTTAAAACGTAATAAGTTTAATAATAATAAATATTTTTTAATATTATTAATAAAATATTTAAATATATTTTAATATTTTATTAATAAGTAATACAATTTTATTCAGATTTTTTGTACTAGATTGGAAAAAAGCAGATGTTCCGACTTGGAGAATTGCTGCGTAAATTGTATAACGGCTTCTTGAGTGATATATACTCAAAAGACAAATTCCAAATTGAAGCCACAATGGTTGAGAGGACGATGCTAAGTGCTGCCACTTTCGCTGCCGGCTTATGGCCCCCCAGACGCCATCAGATGTGGCATGACACGATATACTGGCAACCAATCCCGATATATCCCAACTTTCTTGATAAAAGTTTGGTGAGTAATAAAAAGTACAGGTGCATTTTACAGAAACACTGCCAAGAATCCTTGGCCACAACACAATGAGTAAAACATAAATTGCCAATTTACTTAATTAAATATGTTTTAACTGTTATTAAGTTGATTTTTCATTGAAAATATTTGTTGTAATCTACAAATTTTGCTGTATTAATCTACAAAAAAGTTTTTAGGAATTATATTTCTCTATAGAAAGTTTCAACTATTATTATACAATTTCACAGTAGATAACAAGTATCACCAACGTGCATTTACAAGTGGGTGGGAGGGTCGTATGTGTATGGGTGGGCAAGTGGGATACCATTTACAAGTGGGTGGGAGGATCGTACGTGTATAGGTGGGCAAGTGGGATACCATTTACAAGTGGGTGGGAGGGTCGTACGTGTATGGGTGGGCAAGTGGGACACCATTTACAAGTGGGTGGGAGGGTCGTACATGTATGGGTGGGCAAGTGGGATACCATTTAATTGTATTGTTTATTGAATGTCCCAACTTGACCTCACTGGGCTCTATAGCAAATGAGAGAACTACTGTACTAGGAGTCTGGTCTTAGTATTATTTCTTAGGCATTTGGGTTTCTGTTTGTGCTTAATCAGTGTGGTAACATAATATAAAATTCTTTCCTGGAATCTGAATTTTATAATTTCACATACAATTAACATAGAGAATTAAAATAGATAGTCACAGAAAGCACTTATATTGCTTAATCCATTAATAACTGTAGCAATATATGAGATCTATGTATTTTTTCCTTATAAATCATAGGAAACAAGATCTATAGATCCTATAATGCACCATAAGAATGTATAACTGTTTTCAGTTAATTTTAACCTAGTCGTATAATATTCCAAGAAAGAAAAAATTAAAATTATAGTCAAAATGTATTTTCAATGAAACTTTTAAAATTAGCAAAGCTTTAAGCCCAATTACAGTCAATATATAATTAAGTATTTGATTAATTTTAAAGTATATATCATATAAGGTACTATTTAAGATTTAACAAACTAAAGATATTTTCTTTGTGCATATAGTATTCCAAATAGTTTGTTAATTAGCACATTAACTGTTGTAGAAATTCCAAACAAGTACAAATTAGGCAACACAAGTTAAATATAAGTGCAAGGAAATTAAAATATAATTGTGATCAGTCTTGTGCCATCTTCAAAGTTTCCTTTGCTTGATACTAGTTGTTTTTACACTGTTTCTTAATTTGTCGCTTTTAATAGTATAATACGAGGGATATCCAGAAAGTAACAGACGTTTTGAAATAAAAAATTAACCAACTGAAATAGGAACATTTTATTATATACATTTAAAAGCTACACTTTTAGGCTATTTTTCAATGTAATCTCTATTTGAATTGAGATATTTATCATAACGTGACACAAGTTTTTCGATTCCAGCTTTGTAGAAATCTGCCGCCTGAGATCTTAACCACTGATTAACGACAGCGTGAAGTTCAGCGTCACTATCGAAGCGCTGCGTTGCGAGTCAGGTCTTCATCGCTGGAAAGAGGTGGTAGTCGCTTGGTGCCAGATCTGGGCTATAAGGCGGATGATCAAACACTTCCCAATCAAAATCATCCAAGACTTGTCATGTACGATTGGCTGTATGGGGACGTGCATTGTCGTGGTAAAACAAAATCTTTGAGCTCAATTTTCCACTACGCTTGTTTTGTATCGCTCGCCGTAGCTTCTGCATTGTTTCACAATACCTCTCTGTGTTGATTGTTGATCCTCGTTCAAGGAAATTAACCAGAATCATACCCTTAGCATCCCAAAAAAATAGTTGCCATAATCTTTCTCCCTGACAGAGTTTGGAGACATTTTCTTGGTTTTTTTTGGAGAATGGGTGTGCCCCCATTCCAAAGACTGCATTTTTGTTTCACAATTGACATGCTTCACCCATGTTTCATCACCAGTAAAGATACGATCGAGAAGTTCGTTACCATGTTTGTCGTATTCATCAAGGAAAGTTTATGATGCAGCAAGTCTTTGTTTTTTGTGATCTTCCGTAAGGATTTTTAGAACCCACCTGGCACAAAATTTGTGGTATCCAAGCTTCCCTTCAAAAATGTCATGAAGTAAACTTCGTGAAATTTGTGGGAAATTTTCCAAGAGTTCAGTCATTGTGAAACAGCGATTTTCACAAACTTTGCCATTGATTTTCAATCTTCAGTCAGAAGGCTAGGCCGACATTGGTCGCAGAATCGTCATGAACATTGGTGCGGCCATTTTTAAAGTCAATACACCACTGCCTTACTCTGCTTTCACTCATTATTCCATTTTCATAAACTTCACACAGTTGGCGATAGATTTCAATTGGTTTATGGTTTTTTTGCCAACAAAAACCTTATCACTGAATGCACTTTACAAGTGGTGGGATTTTCAATTGCAGCACACATTTTAACTATTCAAAGTGAGACAAGCAAAAGAGGTACAGATCGCGCACGACTACAGCTCGATGCATACTGAACGCCAGAGTGTTTTGACACCAAGATGGCGGCTGTAGCCCTGCCCACTGCCGCACAATTCAAAAACGTCTGTTACTTTCTGGATAGCCCTCGTATTTACTATCACACATTTAAATTTTTTGCAGAAAATGTCTAGGAAATTCATATTTTTCAAATCTCAAATAAAAAAACAACTTTTTGAATAAAAACAGTTTTATTTGTATTTTCAGCTGTTTTTGCTAACTTTAGCATAAAAAGCATCTATTTACTAGGGCATTATTACATCAATACTGTGCCCATGTGCAAGCATATTAATTTGCAAATTAAGTAATTGCATTAAAATTTCTTTAATGATTTGTTTATGTTCAGCTAGCTTTAAACCCTTCTATGTGCCCTCGTTACCACAAAGAGCAGAATGAAACAGTCAAAGTGTTTAATGAAAGGGATCCTCAGTATAAAGATATTTTTGATTTGATGACTGAGCACACAGGAGCAAATGTGACGACGTGTTCTCAGATGTACATGGTGTGGGAGGTTCTTTCCTCTCAGGTAAGTGTAAACAGTTGTGATATGAATTCATTTTTCATTAGTAAGACGCCAATCATAGAGATATGGGGGAATATGAGAGATGAATGTGTATGGTGATTGTAGATGAACAATTGTAGTAATTGTCTTTAATTAAGGTTGACTATTCCTTGGAAAGAGCTATTTATTGATAGCCCAACAGCCAGGATAACTAAGGGACCTACAGATTTAAGTGGGATCCGAACCATGTAATATTGATCTGATTTTAAGCTTGGGATCCAAACCATGTAGATTTGGTCTGATTTTCAGCTAACTGACAAGCCTGATACTCAGTTCTCTTCCCTATACAACATCTGAACTTGACTACCACCCAACATGGACTCTCCTGACTTGACGTATTAGTGTCCAAGTCAATAGCAATCATTGAGCAAACACTGTGTTTGTATTAAAAGTTAAAGTTTGTCTTATTTTACCAGGTGAAGTTAGGGCTAAGAAGTTCTCTCTAACACTTAATCTGGGGACCAACGGCTTTACGTGACTTCCGAACCACGGGAGCGGCAGGGCAAAAACTGTTAGTGGTCATGTCGGGAATAGAACCCGGACCAATTGCGTGGCAAGCCTACACCTTAGCCCCTTAGCTACAGCCGCTCCAATGTATTAAGAGGACTGAGCATATAACCTATTGCCTACTTTGTCACCAAGCAGCTGGGTTGCGGCACTTTGTCACAATTGCTGACCAGTCTTAGTTCATTATTCTGCAGATAAATGGCCGAATATCTATTACTCAATCTATGAAGATATACTAACCAAGTGTAATGCTAAGTGGCTGTTTTGAATTCAGCATCCTGGATTAGTATCAGCCATCTGAAGAAACTGTTGAAGTCAAGATAGAATTTGGAAAGGGTATAGAAGTTGTATTTAAAAAGTATTTGTTTCAGGGAAATATTAGTTCACTTTCATAGAAGTTTGGGAATAATTAAGGAGAAAATATAGGGTCTGAATTGAAATACAATTGAGCACAGTTTTGAAGCCTTTGAATCTAACAGTTTAAAAAATAAATCATTAAAGATCAATTTCGAGAATACAGAGAAGTAGTTGGGTATATTCTGCAATTGTGAAAGTCTTTGGAAAGAAAAATTCTTTTAACATGATAGAGAAAAAACAATTGTAGAACATATTAGACCACTAATGACTTAGGGGTTGGATATCTGACATTTAACTCCTATACTATTATTTAGTTTTTTTAATTATTTTTCACACATTTATTAGTAATTTTTATTTTAGCTTGAAAATGATTTGCCCCTTCCTCCATGGACTAAGTCAATTTTTCCCGAGAGGTTGCTGCCAATCATCAGCAGAATATACCGCATGGCTACAATCAGAAATCTGAAAATGGTCAGGCTTGTCAATGGTGAGAAATGACTGATTTAAAACATCAACTATTTTAACATTTAAAATTTATTTACCTAATATAACTTATGTAAACAGTAACACATTTAAATAATGGCATTAGTCTGTAAAAATAAAATAAAATGGAATGGCTTTCAGTTTGGGATGTATAGAAAATTACTTTATTGGTATAAAATTAGGGTTTAATATCATTTATATGTTCCCTGAACATAATTGATTATTTTTTGCCAATCTTAACTTTATACCTGCAGTTACAATTTGCCAATGGCCTTGACCAGAGGGTTCCGACTTCTTCGCAAGATAATGATGTCAAGCTTGGCTGTTCAGTCACCGCTTGCTTGCTTGGATAGGTTAGCAATCCTGTCCTTGCACGCAGCCCGGTCAAGGATAATATGTATCAATCATGCCATTTGAATAAAGAAGTCTATGCATAAAATAGTGTAACATAAGTGTTTCTAAAATAAATAACCTATTTACCAGTGAAAAAGTTGACAAAGAATGAAGTTGTATAATACAAAATTGTTAAGCAGTGCATTGCCATTTTCTCGCAACTTATCTTTACTGTTTACAGTTCTTCTTTTAGATAAATTCTTTGTTTGTATAATTACTTCTATAAAGTGTTTTCCTTTTTAACAGGCCTTTTCCTTGAGTATATAATGGAGATGATGAATATGAAAAAAACCAACAAGTCTCCTGAGGTTACCATGTACGTTCACATCGGACACGATGTTACAATGCTCTCTATACTCACAGCTCTTGGTTACGAAGAACCGATGGTAGTCGGCTCAGGCACAGCATTCATTTTTGAACTTCACTTGAACCCAGTTGTGTCAAGTGGGTGGGAAGTGAAGGTATATAAATTGCTTGTCTTTGTTTAGTGAGTTGCATTGAAGAAGTTATGATTCTAGTTCATTACAGTTTGACCTTTCAGATCGTAAATTATTATGATGTCTTAATTTTTTTAATGCTTTTACACATATCCAGTTATTTTAATGTCCATTTACAGATACTGTATAAAAACAGCCATATACAAAAAACAAGAGAAAGTGTTCTCCTCTTATAAGTAAAAATTTGTAAAACAGAACCATTGATCACGATATCTTCCACCTCCCATGCTTGACACTTTTTTTTATGGCACTGTGCTAATATTATGTGTATATATATTATGAATAATATTATGAATGTATGTGTATAATATTATGAAAAATCATGCTGTGCTAATATTATGTGGCACGAAAAAAATGACCAGCCGTAACAGGATTCAAACTGATACTTAGCGTTGTACTTGGCCACAGAAAAACGCCTTAGACTGCTCGTTCGATTCAATATCGAAGTTATTTTAGTATTTCTGCATTAAAGGCTTTTTATGATGTGTAATATCATGTCAAACGACTCTGAAGGGTTAATGATAATTCGTGTTAATATATTGAAATGATAACACAACAACATAGTGTGCTTTGATTCATTTTTTTAATGGTAACTCATTTGACCACTTAATATTATTAAAAACATAAGAAGCTCTACACTGTTTTCTATATGTAAACAATCTCAACTAATAATTTTGTGGTTCCTATATTTAACATCTAGATTTCCTTATTAAATTTATACTGCATACTTGTATGGCATATATTTAACTTAGTAATTGAAAGCATTACTTCTGAAAGTCTTTCATGGTACTGGCAAAACTTCCGATCCATTACCAATAATTGATAACTATTCCCCATTTTACTGTCCGATCGTCAAATCTCTTGTGGAATTATTTTAAACCACAAAATTAACTGTATCAAAACTAACCCTACAACTTGAGTTTTGTATAATAATTTTACAACTAATTTTTGTAGCCTTTATCAATGAAATTAAACAAAAAATATTCCACATTTTTAAATTTTCTCAAAAACATTAAAAAACTTAACAAATAATAATAAGAATTTCCCAAATGTATACACCCTACTGCAGAACTAAGACCACAACACTCTGATGTATACACCCTACTGCAGAACTAAGACCACAACACTCTGATGCTAATAAAAAACTATACAAAAACCAATTTATATAATTGTTTCGTAGTAAAAAAATGTTTTAAAACTGTTTTTAACTTTATTATCTAAACCTGTTGATAAGTTCAAATCTTCCTCAAGGTCATCCCTTTTAAGAACCTAATTAAAAATTATTTATATTTTCAGAATTCATAAATATGTTGCTTTTATCATTAAAATAAAATAAGAAGAACATAGATATAAGTATTTAAAATTGTTTACGTAATTTTTACAGTGAGCCTAAATGAATACTATGCACATAGCCTACATTGGAATATAACAAATATTTATCCATTGAACTAGTAAACACGTTTATTTAAACCCCTACTAATGTTTATAAAGTAATTATGTAGTATATATTCATTATTATGGCCCTGATCATTGAGATATGGGGGAATATGTGGGATGAATAAGTGATGAATCTTGTCACTGTCACTAACCAAGGTTGACTGTTCCTTAGAAAGAGTTATTTATTTATAGTCCAATAGCCAGGACAACTAACAGAACACGTGGGTCACAGACGATGCCATTAATTAGCTTGCGATCGATGTCGACAGCACATAGTAGGAGGTCATCTGCGATGCTTAGTCAAGCTTAGACTGCTGGAGGGTGATGAGTTTTCATCATCAAAGTTAGTTATAGCTTTGTTTGCAATGTTATGTGACCTGAATGAAGATAGTGGCGAAATGTCTGCGGTGGCTAAGTGGTGGATGATTGGTCATCTGTATAACAGGCGATTTTCCGTGCACAAAATAAATCCGTGGGTCTTCTTTCATTTCACTGTTGACAATAGCAAACAGTTTGAACTGAACTGACAGTACTATTTTCGGGTAGTTTAAGTAAAGCCTCTGGGACAAGGAGACGTGGCGTGATATGTGGAGGGGGTTTCAGCAGGCCAATCACAGCGTAGCAGCCTCCTAAACCATGAAGTAGGCATCAATATAAAATCAAATAAGCATTTGATTTTGAAAAGCATCTATGTAAACATCCAGGAGGGCATTGTGGTTGCCCTTCACTGCAACCCGTTCTGCTTTATAAGTTACCATATGTTTGATTTACATGGATATTGGACCATGACCGACACCTCTACCGTGACTCACTTGTTATGTTCGCACCCTTAGGGATCTACAGCTTTAAGTGCAATCCAAACCACATAGAATTGGTCTGATTTTCAGCTAATTGACAAGCCTAATACTCAGTTCTCTTACACACACAACATATGGACCTTGTATACTACCCAACACGGACACCTTAGACTTCTCTAGTATCCACGCCGATGGCAACTATTGAGCAGATGCTGTCTCACTATTAAGAGAACGGAGCATAGAACTTATTGCCTACAGTTTTCTCAAAATTCGGCGTGCAGGCCCAGCTACTTTAGTATACACTATGAACATGCTTAGGTTATGTACTTTTATTTTATGTTTGATGTAACACATATTTTATTGTTATTGGCAGGTTCTTCAAGTGAACAACAGTCATGAGATGCCTTCACAACCCGTAGTGCTTGATTTGCCCACTTGCACCTACCCTTGTGACTTTAATGTGTTTATGACAAACATGGCCAAATACGTCCCCAATAACTGGGCAAAGGAATGTGAAGATTTGGAAGCACCTAGTGATAAACCCTTAATAATACCTAACAAAAGTAAATAAATTTCAAGTTATTACATTTGAATTGGAGTATTTCATTATTACACCAATTTATAAAAGGGTAAATGATGACTCCAGTCTCCCATGACTGGAACGTTTTTGTATCTTTGTGATACCCATAAATGGACGTAGGACAGAAGAAGAGAACATTTGGGAAACTTATGAAGCTATCCAGGTATTTAGTGTGACTTTATGTTTGGGGTGAATATATGAGGCGTGTTTTTAAAGTAAGTACTACTTTAAAATCTGCCTATTGTAGCGCTGCGGTTGGCATTTGGCTGTTGGCAAGCTTTAACCGCTATTACGGATCCATTCGACTGTATTTAAGGTTGCTTATGAGTGTTTAAAATGTCTCCTCTGACTGAAAATGCCACCAACTGTTAAGTAAGTCACAGTCAAATCATCTTTATTTACATATACATAGAGTACAGTATTGCATCAAAAAACAATATAATAAAATAATAAATGCAATAAAAAGCATTTAGCAAATGACATAGGTTGTTATTTCTTCTAAGTCCTCCAGTTTAGAAATTCTTGCAGGATGTAGAAAATCTGTCCAGCAGCCACTGCGTCAGTGATGTCTTCAGGTTTCTCACTGGTAGCTTCTTCAGGTCTTCAGGCAGACAGTTGTAGAAGACAGCAACTCAGTAGGATGGCTTTTTCTCGAAAAGGCTGAGGTGGTGTATATTAAGTGTGTAGTTGTGCCTGTGTCTTGTGTTGTAGCTGCGCTGGTCTCCCAATCTGGCTTTGCCAGACTTCACGGTGTAGAGGATACTTTCAAGGATGTAGAGGATACTTTCAAGGATGTAGAGTGATGCTACAGTCAGTATTTTGAGTCAGTCACATTTACATGTTATTAGTCAGTTTTAAATTCAGCTATACAGAGTGTCCCAAAGTAAAATGCCAATCTTCAGGAAATGGTTATATAGGTCAAAATAAAGATGAAATCAAGAATATTTGTTTTTCAAAAACGCGTCGTTTACCAGATATCCGCCATTTTGTTTTTTTTCACAAAAAATGTTTATCTTCCAGTTGGCCTAACTGATCTTTATCAAACTCACTATGCGTGTTAAAATACTAGAGACCTATTCTAGAAAAAAAATAAACTTGATCCAATTTAAAAATGGTGGCCATTTTAATTTTTAAACGGAAACTGCGGAAAAACAGCAAAAAGAACAACAAATTTCCAAGACTTATTTTAGACAATTTTATTACCAATTTGTCTGTATAACAAAAATTAGCATTGGACAAAAAATAAGTGAGATACGTTGAAACCTTTCAACAAGTAATAACACATTAAGAGTGTTAACAATGGCTTTTTTGCTGCCCTTCAAAACAAATGTGAATGCGTGTCAGTTATTTTTTGTTTGATTCAAATTTTTCTTTTATACTGACAGATAGGTAATAAAATTTTCTAAAAAATGTGTTTTTAGTAATTTTTTGTATTTTTTGCTTTTTTGTCCTAATTTCAGTTTAAAAATTTAAAATGTCTGCTATCAAGTCGGAAATTTAAAATGGCCGGATCAATTTTGATTTTTCTCTAGAATAGATCTCTATTATTTTAACATGCATAGGAAATTTCGTACAGATAGGTTAAGCCAACTTGGAGATAAAAATTCTTTTGTAAAAAAAAGGCGGTATCTGGTAAACGAAGCATTTTTGGAAAAATGTATTCTTGATTTTCTCTTTATTTTTACCAACATAATCGTTTCTCCAAGTTTGGCACTTCACTTTTGGGACACCCTGTATATATAAAACTATAATAAAAATACATAATAATTGAGTCCAGTTATCACATGAACTAACCACTTAAAATACTTAAAAATCTTATTCATTTATTACATTCAAAAGCGACAATTTGAATAGATAAGAGAAATTATCATAATAGAAAACTATTTTAATTAACATCACAAAAAATATGTTGCTATTAAAACATTTAGCAGTACATAACTAAACCAAAGAAACATTTATCTACTGTACATCCGAGTGGTCAAAGTAGTCTCTTTTTCAAGAGAAAGTTAGAAGATCTCTATGCCCTCTATAACAAAATATCTTAATCGTTCACAACTCTAAATCTTAAGATTTTAGTAAAACTATTGTGATCCAATATATTCATACAATTGAAACAATGTTTTTGTGACTTTTGAAAGTTAAAACAATTTGTTTCTTCATCTTCTGGTATTACTTAGCAAATTTTTAGTGTCTGCATTGTCATTACTAAACCCTAATATTCTTAAAACTTTTAAATAAAAATATGTTAATTTGGAAGAGTTTTGACGATGTAACAAAAATGAGGAGTGCCTCATTTGTTTATAAGTTATAATTCATAAATTCAGGAGATTTTATATTTCCTTGTCTTCTCAGTATAAGTTTAAAAGGCATCTTAACAAAAATATTTTACATGCTGTAATCTGGAATCAACATTGCAAAATCCAACATTTAAAATTTAAATTCATAGCAACAATATCTAAAATTATAAAATGTTGACTTTGCAGGTTTAATTTAGTAATATAGATGTGTGACTTCCCAAACTTATGTGAGTCGGCACTGGTGGCGCAGTACTGTAACTCAGCTACCTGGGGACAAAGTGTTTGGGAGATTGTAGGCGATAGGTTCCATGTTCGGTTCTCTTAATACCGACACAGCGTCTGCTCAATGGTTGTCATCAAGGTAGACACTACTAGAGAAGTCTGGAGTGTCCATGTTGAATGGTAGTCAGGGTTCGGATGTTGTGTAGGGAGGAGAACTGAGTGTTAGACTTGTCAGTTAGCTGAAAATCAGACCAACAATTTGTGGTTCGGATTCCACGAAAAGCTGTAGGTCCCATAGTTGCCCTGGCTATTGGGCTATTAATAAATAGTCCTTTCTGAGCTAAGCCGAACTCAGATAGTAATAATGACTACACTCGTTCATCTACACTCATTCACTCCTCATATTCGCCCATATCTCTACGATCGACGTCTTAGAGATGAATAATGAATAATGAATTGTCAAATATGATATCTATGCATTAAAATAATTTGACATTTTACACAACTTGAAGTTTTATGAAGTTTTGGCTGAAATTTTCTGTATGGTAAACTGCATTGGTATGGAAACAAACAAACAATATTTAGATTGGAATTCACAATATGCTTATATTGAAATGTGCTATTATTTTATGTTTTAAACATTAACTTTTTAATAATGTATTCAAATCCTGTACAAAACTGCCAAGTGTTAGGGTTGTTTGTGAAGTATGTAATATGGCCTTTTACTGGCCACACCGAAAGGATGTTGGTACGTGGACCAGATAGTCTTCATGTGTGCTGTTTCGACGTTGTTTTCATCTCATCAGGTGTAAATAGGTGAGAGTTTCCTACTCACCATTACACTACAGCGAACTGAGTTGATGTCATATAATTGTCTTCATATTCTTGAAGCAATCATTGACATACAGTTCCATTAGAGTGGATGACGAAGAATAAACTCAACGTTCCTATATAATATACTTTTATGTCCATGAAGGCAATTGTAGAAGATTGTTACTATCAAAACGTATTTCACTATAGTGATACTGGCAGATTGATTAGTTATTCTTGGTTAAATTAATGATGAAATTGCTAATGAATCATATAAAATCCAAACAGACTGTTGTTGTACTCTTTAATTTCTGTACAAAACCGTTCACATTAATAGTATTTAACATATCTGAAGTTCTGCTTGCATCAGTTTAACTTGCATTTTTACAAGTTACATGCATCTTTGCAAAATAGAGGCTTTCATGGAAATTAAATTAAAAACACAAAATAAATGAGCTATTACAATGTTCTTTTTTGAAAATTTATTGAATTTTTGTCTTACAAACAAGTAAGACAGCCCACGAATTACTCACTTATCACGAAATCTCCGGAACCAATGAATAAATGTTGATAACAAGATTGGGAGAGAAGTTAGCTTTTGTTCATTGGGTCCCACTATGAAAGGATTTCTTGAAACGCCATTCCAAAGGGAGGAAAAAGAGTCAGTCTCTCAATATTTTCCTTTTACTATATAAGAGAACATTGGCATTAATTTAATAATTTATTTCAAACAACTTATAACAAAGAACATAAACATGACTAAAAGGATTGGCTAATTTGGTTTTCATTGTATAATGTATAAGGTAATTTCTATCAAATATGACATGATTTCACTACTTTGCAAACCCCTAAATTAGAATAATAGGGTTTTATAGGCTATAAAACTTTGTTATCTAGGAGAACGGCAGCATACTGAGCTTTTATACTCATATGATAGTTTAGAGTAAACCATGGAGGGAAGGGTAAGCAAGCGTAGAGAACAACCCTGTAGTGAAGTAAGGGATGTTGGCTAGTATATTATAAATATAGGAAGGTACATTTTTATGGAGATTTATTTCAATAAGCCACATTTGCAATTTGAGTCAAAAAGATTTACTAAGGAAGGAAGGAATTTTCCTTTGTAAATCCCTCTGGTAAGAGTGGTTTACTGAAATCGGCCACCACAATATTTGTACATTTAATAACTATATTTTAATAAATTTGTGTTTTATGACATTCAATTGTATTTCTACCAATATGTAATGTACTGATTAAGAAACTATTTCTAAGTCTTTGTAAAATGCTTAGTTTTGACATTCTCTCCGCCATTGCTCTGGTGTGAGTCCTGGTCTGCTCCTTATAAACTGATGGAAAAGACAAGGAGCTGGGCAGAATGGAAGTGCTAGTTCTGTCACTTGATGATCGTGATTAGTGTCATAATACAGAACCTGAAAAAGAAAATAATTTTCATTAGCATGTATTATGTTGGTATATAATTCTTTACATGTAAAGACAATGTTAAAGAATATTAAACTTTATTATTAGTATGACAGTCTATAACAAACCTTGCTTATTATCTTCACTAGAAAAACCTCATAAAAGAAAAAGGATTTCGTATTCTTTGTGGAGGTTTTGTTAATAAAGATTACTATACGGTGACAGTGTACAATGAAGTACTTACTGTATAGTGTGATAATAAATTATAAGCACTATAGATTGAAGATCTGTAAATAAATAACCACTAAATGTACAAAACATTACGTTGAACCATTATTTTGATGTTCAATTATTTGAAACTGCATATAGTTTAAAGTGTTGTATTTTTAATCAATGCACCAATTTTTAAATTTCTTTATTAAAAAATTTTTGTTTGACTTAAAATGTTGTTACAGTCATTATCAATAAGATTGTTTTCAGTAAGAATACAACATTCAGTATTTTACCCTCATAAAAATAATAGTACTCATAGCTTTTGTGGTAGAATTTTCAATCAGCACTGGGTTGTCAGACATTTACGATTTAAGTCACGTTGTAATCCTGAAAGATGAAACATTCATGATATGTGATTATAACAAACTGCAATTTATTTGCATTGTGACTTGCGTGTGGAACGGCAGCTGTTCAGAGCAGAAGAAATAGTCTGACATTGCTGCGTTAAGTGCTTGCCATGAGCCACCAACAAATAAATTTGTACCAATAATTGATTATTCAAATTAAATACAATTGGAAAACTAAAAAAATAATAATAAAACCTTAATTATGACTTTTCTATACACTTACCTTCACAATTTCAGTCTCATTTATTTTATGTAGTTCAAAAATTACCCCATCACCAGGTCCAACCACTGCGGGCTCCCTCAAACCAAAGGCCCAAAGAAACACAAACAAGGTTGTGTCATGAGTAGCATGTAGTCTCATTATTTCGTGAGATCGAGGACTCTTGATTTTTTTTCCCATATGTTTATGAACTGTATTGAGAAGAGGTCCTAAGACAACAATATTATTATCTACCATCTTGAAGAGAACTGACTTATTGGATTTTAGATATATAATGATAGAAGAGTTATTCAGTTTTATTGAGAATGTAAATATCTTTTCTACCATTATATAAATATTATTATGGTCAATCATATAAAAAATATATGTTCAAAAGAAATTTATTAAAACAACTGCATCTCTATGGCATATCTTTACTGGCTCAGATGGAATTTAGAAAAATAGTGTTTTAATGAAGGCTGTAAAAAACTATTATCTGAGTGTACTGTAGTATGGACGTTTTAAATATTAAATTTGTTCTTTAATTACATTTTTTATCGACAATACGGAATTTTTACGACTTTTGAGTTTATTGTACCAATTTGGCATAACTTTTATGAATAAAAGGTTGTTCAAAATGATTGGGACTTTCGATCTGGATCCATCATTGAGTGAGAAACAAATAACATGGCAAAGAGATGTCTAATATCTCAATCAATTTAAATTATTTTATTACATGTAGAGATTTGTTCAAATAATTTATATTTTAGTTATTTATTATTTATATTTTAAATAATAATTATTGTCAAACCATAGAAAATGTTAAGTTTTCCAAATTCCTGGGATTCATACTGACAAATCCCATGTTAAAAAATGGGTATTTTTTAAGAAGAGGTCATAAGACATGTTTGCTTAGGCCGCTTAAGCCTAAGTTCTAAGGTCATAAGACATGTTTGCTTGGAGATGTTAAACTTTTGGAAAGAAAAGTCCACAAAATTAATACAGGGTGTCCCTAAACTCTCTGAGGATCTTTTTAGGTATTGATTGTGGGTCAAAAACAAGACATAATACCTATTTAAAAATTCCAAATCACCTCCGGTACCCGTATAGCCGACATTTTGTATTTTTACAAATTATTTTTAATGTTTAAAATTATTTTAACCTATAGAGTTCAAACTTGGTATACATATTAATAAAACCATTTTCTTACCGAAATAAAAAAATCAAACACTTTTTTAAATATTTTCAAAATAGGGTAACTTTGAAATGTTTGATCCTAATAACTTTTGAAAGGTTAGGAATACAAAAAAATCAAAAGAATAACTTTTTTTGCAAATTTCATTTTCAATCCAAAAAAGTAAAGTTGTACGAAATCGAATTGCAAACAACTGAGATTTGAGTATTTTTGTATTTAGTCATTTATGCATGAATGTGTACAGCCGCTCAAGTCAACCACAACAATACATCAGTGATGTTCTGATTACTTTCATCCAAAACAATACAATAAAGTGATTTGTGACATAATTGTAATGAAAATTTCCTTAGCAGGCAATGGGAAAAAATAAGCAGATGATTTTCGTTATTATTAAACTAAAAATTAATTTTAATCTTTAGTAGTGCTTTAAAAACTAAAATGTTTGTAAAATTTATTTTTGATGCAAAGCAGGTTGTAGGCATAAAACAAGTAAAATAAAAAATTATTAGATTATAAATTGAAACTTTAATTAAATTTATTTTCACATTACAATCGATGCTCAAAATTTCGTCCTCTCATTTGATTGCAAAGGAAAAAACAATATGAAAGTGACTGGCACACAGCAGCAAATTACTTTTTTTTCTTGAAAAACTCCAGCACCTTCAACTACTATACCAACTTAGAATTTACAAAATTTCTAATTTATAGGGCACTACTTATGGTTAAAATTAATTTTTAATTTAATAACAATGAAAATCATCTGCAACTATTTTTCCATTGCCTGCTAGGGGCATTTTCATTACAATAATGTCACAAATCACTTTATTTTAGTGCTTTGAATGAAAGTTGAATGGTTGACTCGGGTGGCACAACAACATGCTTATAGACAATCACGCTTAAATGATTAAATACAAAAATACTCAAATCTCAATTGTTTTGTCATCCAATTTCATTCAACGCTACTTTTTTGGATTGAAAATGAAATTTGCAAAACAAGGTATTCTTGTGATTTTCTTGTATTTCTTACCTTACAAAAAGTTATTAAGGATCAACAATTTCAAATTGCCACCATTATGAAAATAATTAAAAAGGTTGTTGATTTATTTATTTCAGTAAGAATGAATGAATTAACGTTTATTTCCATATTAATAATGCAAATATTGAAAAGCTTAAGAAACGAGTTTTATTAATGTGCTTAAGAAAATGGTTTTATTAATGTGTATACCAAATTTGAACTCTATAAGTTTAATGGTTTTAAAAATAAAAAATAATTTGTAAAAAATACAAAATTGCGGCTCTACGGGTACCGGAGGTCATTTGGAATTTTCAAATAGGATATTATGCCTTGTTTTTGACCTACAATCAATACCTAAAAAGATCCTCAGAGAGGTCAGTGATACCCCCTGTATATTACTCTTTTATACATTCTCATTTATCTTTTGTTGATGCAGATAGTTTATGATGCAACTGATGCTAAAAACCTTCATGTTATTTTATTGCCACAAAGAGAATCTTTGAGAGTGATTCGCAGATTAAATTGGAATAATTTTGTTAGAAATCATTATTATGAAATGGGTATTATGACCATTTACAGTTTATATTAAAGTGTTTAGTAAAACTGTTAAAATAATTGTGTTAAACTATTGTACACATAAAAATGAGCAAAAAGCTTCATATGAAGGTATGTCCTAATTGAAGGTAAGTCCTAAATGAAGGTAAGTCCTAATAAACGCAAAAACCTTTAGTTTTTCGTCTATCTTTATGCGTTTTTACATAAAAATTTTTAACTTTGGATCTACTGAAGGTACAATTGTGAAACTTCATGATTGTACTACCCTACAGTAGTTATATATTTTTTTTAAATATGAAAAATAAATCTTTACCCCTTTCAAAATGGCGGACGTTTAATTTTTTCTAACTGAAATATCTAAAAACTGGCTAATTTTACAAACAAATGAATAATGCTTTTTGTTACTAATGAATAATGCTGACAATGGAAACCAAACCTAATATTAATAGCATAAATAAACAGCTGTTCATATTAAATAGCAGATTGACATGAAAACAGATGTTCAAAGTACACACATATTTAAAACCGCACTAGCCTTTGATTAATGCTGTAAAACATTGTTTTACAATTTGCAGCATAACTCAGCTGTTTTTTATCTGTCTTGTTGAAACAAACACTGGGAATATTATAATAAGATTTACTAAAAAACATTAGCCTTGCATTTTGTTTGATAAGTTAATCGGTTTTTAGATATTTCAGTTAGAAAAAATTAAATATCCACCAATTTGAAACAGGTGAAGATTTATTTTTTAAATTTTTTTAAAAAATAGAACTACTATAGGGTAGTACAATCATCAAGTTTCACAAATGCACCTTCAGTGGATCCAAATTTATGAATTTTTATGTAAAAAACGCATAAAGATAGATAGATGAAAACTAAAGGTTGTAGGACATACCCTCATATGAAGTTTTTTGCTCATTTTTATGTGTAAAATAACATCCCAAATTATTTAAACAGTTTTACTGAACACCCTGTATATTTGGAACAACTACACATACATAAAAATGCTTCTGCAATACCGAAATTGGGCAATCATTATAATTACGAGTCAGGATAATAAATACTCTTATAATACACCCAGTCAGAATAATTTTCCATTTTCTGATCTCAGGCCCATCTTATTTTAAATAAAACTTCATATTGTGGAATTAAATTGTTTAACCATTTCCCAAATGAAATTAAGACTATTTTAGATTTCTTAAAGTTTACAAAACTAAATAAATAAGCCTCTGCACCAAAAGTGAATATTTTAGATAAGGATTTTTATTTAAGTAAAATTATTATAACTGTGTCGCCATTCAAATGTACAATTTGTGTTGACACAAATAAAGTTATTTTGACGTATATATTATGTACCAATTATTATGCCTCGTCATCAATTTAGCACAGCTTTGATGCTTCCAATAGTTAATTGTTAACAATTCAATCAAAAAGTATAAAACAGTAAAATTTTAATTCCGGTACCTGAATAAAAGTGAAGCATTTCCGTATTATTGTTCAGGTATTGAGTGTCTTTGAACCACTCAACCATTATTGGTTCCATTATATCGGGATACAGAGGTTTGTTGTTGAAGTCAGGCTGGGGCGTACTGGACCACGATGGCAGGGGTAGACCATTTAAACTCTACAGTTACATACAAGTCACATTTACATATTAAAGACAATACATTTTTACTATGTATGATATATTATAAATTACTATGTATCATATTATATACATTTTTTGTACAAATTGTTTATAAAGTCTTCCACTGATTTAACATTTCCTGAACAGGTAAAGCAGTAGCACTTACACCTAAAAATCTACATTTTGAAATATATCTACCATCTTTTTGCCATATCAGGGGGATGGACCACAAGGAGTCAGAATAAAATCTTAAATGAGAGCACAGATCGAGTAGTACATCAAATTAAAGTCCTATATTAGAAGATCACAGTGCCACAAGTTCAACCTCAAAATATCCACCCTTTAAAAAATGAAACTGGATCTTAAAAGTCATCTTAAAAATCTTAACAGTTTCTTTTTATTTGCTGTATATTTTATTAATTTAGACTTATTAATAAAGTACATAAAACTACATATACCTATATACAACTTTTGAAAATTGGTTTATAGTTTTCAAAAGTTACATTGTCCTGTTGTAAACAGCTTAATATTCTTAGCTCAAGTTGCGAGAGTTAAACTTTGTAATTGCGTACTAGACCCAAGAGATATATCTTTAGGGTAGTTAGTGGCTCATCACATCCAATGGTGGATGCTCAACGAGGAGTACTAAACGTAAGCATAGGCCAAGCTGCACATCATTTAAAAGGTTTTTCTAGCAGAGACGAGTTCTACAAACAACACTAAAAAAGGTTGATCCAGTACAAAATAACAAATGTTCAATAATTTTAGTGGAAATAAAATGTTTACGTACCAAATGTTTTAGAGTAGATGTTTGAATTGTTAACCCTTGTTTATAACTAACATCTCAATGTAGTTTTGTATGACATACATAATGCAGCTTTCATTTTATAGCAACTTTTTTTTCGTTTATTGATTAGTGTGCTTGAATTATTAAGGCTACAATGTGTTTCTACAACCAAGTAAAATCTTTAAAGTTTCTGTATTTTTTTATTTATTTAGACTTTAAATGGGTGTACAATACACTAAAGTACATATAAATAATTGGTCTTTATAAGAAGAACATGCAATGAACATTAGTTTTATAAGTAAAATATATCAGTATATTTACTGATAAAACTTATCAGTATATAAAATTTATCAGTAAAAATTAGGATATACATCTTTTTTATATGTATATATAAAAAATCACTTGTAAAATGGATAACATTTTAAAATTCTTTATCATTCTTGGCAACTTCTTGGCATTTCACAGATTCTTACATTTGTAAAAATACCTAACAAGGTTTGTTCTTGTACACTGAATTAAGATATTTTTGTAGATCTTCAATTGTGAATGCACTTCATTGTAAAACAGTGTTTCAAAGACCACCATTTAATCTTTTTATCTGCTTATTTACTTCTAAAGTCATTGTTCAGCAGAATAATCACTAATTAATACTAGTGTAAGTAAATTTAATGTTTGTGGATAATAACTTAGTATAGTAAATATTATTGACGGTAAATATTATTGATCTAAATTAATTGGCTACATATCACTCTTTTTTATGAAAATGTAATATATCAACTTATAATTTTCAATATTATTATTAATTATAATATTTAAAACCGTTATTACCAATGTTGTCATTTTTTTTCATTATTCATTATTCATCTCTAAGACGCCGATCGTAGAGATATGGGCGAATATGAGGAGTGAATGAGTGTGATGAGTGTAGATGAACGGGTGTAGTCATTGTTACTATCTGAGTTCGACTTAGCTCAGAAAGGACTATTTATTAATAGCTCAATAGCCAGGGCAACTATAGGACCTACAGCTTTACGTGGAATCCGAACCACGTAGTGTTGGTCTGATTTTCAGCTAACTGACAAGTCTGACACTCAGTTCTCTTCCCTACACAACATCCGAATCTTGACTACCATTCAACCCGGCACTCCAGACTTCTCTAGTAGTGTCTACGTTGATGACAACCATTGAGCGGACGCCGCGTCGGTATTAAGAGAACCGAGCATGGAACCTATCGCCTACAATCTCCCAAACACTTTGTCCCCAAGTAGCTGGGCTACAGCACTGCGCCACCAGTGTCAATAACTGTTTGAAAATTTCTTCAAATTAGAAGTTGAAATATATATTTTTATATAAAAAAAGTGATGTATAGCCAATTAACCCTTTCAGAAGTGCGTTAATTTAGCTAAATTGAGTAAAGACGTCGCATGACGTCTTTTTATAAATTGGCCTAAATGAGTAAGGGCGTCATGTGACGTCTTGTGTAATGGTAAATTATTTAATTTATTAAATTAATTGTGCATATTCTTAACACATTACACTATTACTATCTGCCACAGGCAAACTCAAATGTTAGATGTGCACATTTTTTGGCACTCTTCGTGTCAGTGGTAACATTCATTTGTCCTCTCTCTCTAAACTGATTTGGTTCCCGCCCGATGTCATCAGCTGGCGTGCAGCTGATACAACGTTTGGCGCGTATTTCACTCCATTGGCGCGCTTTTCACTTACATTCTCTCAGTTGTATGTCTGCTACACAGCTACACACAGTACATATATTGAGTCTGCAGTGCACTTGGCTATCGCTTTTATACTTTCTATACGTTATTGATTGCTTTTATTATTTTTATTTTACGGTAGAGTTGTTCTTATTTATTATTTTTATTTTACGGTAGAGTTGTTCTTATTTATTATTTTTATATTACATTAGTGTTATATTATTTAGTACTGTGTTAAGTGAAAATGGACAGAGACAAGCTTCTTCGCAGTGATGAAATAAGACATTTAGTATACGATTACAGTGAAAGTGATCAAATAACTCATAATCCGGATGAAGTGCTAAGTTCAGATGATGAAGTGTTTGATGAATCCGATTTTGAAATATTTAACGTGGAAGATTTGTCATCGACAACGGTACAAGAAAGTAGCATAAATGAAGATTGTAATGATCAAGATTTACCTGAAATACAAACTCCTGCTGAACGTGTAAGTAGGCCTAATATTTGTCCTACATGTAATTGGAAGCACACTGATCATTTTCAACCCAGAAATTATAATTTTGATGCTTCAAATTCTGGCCTTTTATTAGATATAGAAAACACTGAAGCAAATGAAATAGATTTTTTCTACAATTTATTGGACCACGATTTGGTTTCACACATTACTTCTGAGACAAATAAATATTACCGTGAGTGTTATAACAAAGAACCTAATGTAAAAGAATTCTCCAAACTAAAACGTTGGGTTGACACTCATACTGATGAACTGTACTGTTTCTTTGCTGCTTCATTTTTAATGCCACACTGTAAAAAAAATACAATGAAGCTCTATTGGAGTACCGATCCACTTTTGGAAATACCCATTTTCTCTAAAATCTTTAGTCAGGACCGATTTTTGCTATTACTACGCATGTTACATTTAGATGATAATACTCTTGTAAGTAGTGGTGACAAACTGTACAAGATTCGTACTGTACTTGAAACTACTAGACGCAAATTTTCCTCGTCATTTTCTCCTGGGCAAAATCTAGTAATCGATGAGAGTTTGATGTTATGGAAGGGTAGGCTGGGGTTCAAACAATACATACCCAATAAAAGAAACCGTTTTGGGATAAAACTCTTTGTTTTATGTGACTGTTTGACAGGAATAGTACTTGATTTCATCATTTACACTGGAAAGGGGACTGATTACAGTGATGATACTACATTTTCAAGTGCCTCTGCTAAAGTTATTAAGACTTTGATGCAGCCATATCTTGAGAAAAACCATGTATTATATGTAGATAACTGGTATTCCAGTCCAGAGCTATTTACATGGCTAAATGAACAAGCAACTGGCGCATGTGGTACCGTACGGGCAAACCGTAAAGGTTTACCTTGCCTACCTAACAAAATGAAGAAAGGAGATGTTACTGTACGTAACAATGGAACACTTCTAGCCGTGAGATGGTGTGACAGAAGAAATGTGACTATGCTAACTAGTGTACATAGGCATGAAATGGTCAACACCAATAAAAATGGAAGTACAACTTCAAAACCGCTATCTGTTGTTGAATACAACAAGAACATGGGAGCTGTGGACCGTGCCGACATGATGATGTCCTTCAATGACACTACTCGAAAAACCAACAAATGGTATAGAAAGTTATTTTTTCATATCCTGGACATCATTTTGCTCAATTCATATCGGATGTATAATCTATATACTGGTAAAAACAAGGCATTTGTGGACTTTCGACTCAGTCTTATCAGACAAATATTAGAAAACCATTACACTTGGAAAACTGAAGAAGTAGGAAGACCTCTGCAAGCAGCTGCTCCAGCAGGTGATAAACACCCACTTCGTTTATCCGGACGTCATTTTATCCGACCTCTGCCTAAGAGAGAAGCCAATAGCAGAATACTTCAGAGGAAGTGTTACGTATGCAACAACACAAAAACTCAGCAAAAAAGACGCAAGGACACTTCCCATGAATGCTCTCAATGCCGAATCCCACTATGCATATACCCCTGCTTTGAGGTATTCCACACTAAAAAAAATTACTAAATCAATGTAATTTTAAATGATAAGAAATATAATAATTAATTATGTAATGTAATAAACAAGTTTGAAACATTTTTTGACATTTAATTTTTTTACTCCTCTACAACTTTTTTATTTCAAAACTAATACTCCTTTCAGTCACGAAAATTAGGACGTCATATGACGTCTTTACTCCTGAAAGGGTTAATTTAGATCAACAGCACAGTAAATATGTTTCATGTAAGCTACAAAGTGGTTTTTACAAGCAAGATATGTTTATATTGTTTTAGCAGGTAACATTGATGGAGCTGAATAGTTGGAGAAAAAGTAAGCAATTAACTTTTTTTTTTTGTCAGAATACGTTTAGTAGTACGTAGGCTAGTAGTAGGCTACTAAATATTTACTAGGTAAGTCTTTAGATTATACTTAAAAGCTTGACGATAACATCTGACTTAGAAGGTTTTAGCAATTGTTTACCTTTAATTAGCTATTCTTCATAGTTATAGATAGTAAATACGCCACAAATAATTTAAAAACTCACTTCAAACTGTAGGGTATCCCAAATATGGTAATGCGTTGTTAAAGAGTTCAAATCCATTTGTCCAGTATAGTTTTTTAGAAGTTTGTAGAATTTATGGCGTCCTTTAGTTTTATCTGGATGATCTACTTTATCACATCCTCTTTTAATGAGTGCTCCATATTTTGGACACTCTTCAATAGCAAGTTTAGGAAAATGTTCATCGTTATAAAGCTGAAATAATTAAACAGTTTGCTTTCATTAAAAGTGGATTTTAATAAGTTTGACTTCAATTTAAAATAAACATGATGTTATTTTTTGATGAATCACAAAACCCAGAATTTCTATGGAATTACTTAACTCTATTACTAACCCATATGATGGCAAATGTTATTAAAAATAATTTCATAATGATAAGGATTACTTAAACTATTATAAACCACGATTACTGGACAATATCAACAATAGCATTGACAATAGAAACAAGAAGACTGTCCGCTCATATAGGTCCCTTGAAGCTAGTTTTCCTATTTGGTGAATTTAGTTCATGTATGGTTTTCACAGGTAGTGCAAGCGGTCGGCCTCTCTCTTCCTCCCTCTCTCTCTAACTCTCATATATTTCACACACTGAAGGGACTAATCACTGCTATTAGTAGCCTACGACAAACAGTCATCCAAATCCTTATTTGAAACTAATCACCGTTAGATAGCAACACATGCACACATCTACAGCTATAAAGAGTCTACCAAATAGAGGGTCGGAGGCATGAGTGCTATAAAATTATTCACTAGAGAGGACTATTAAGGGTGAGTGCTGCGTATGAATTTCTATACAGGAATAAGACTCTCTTCATGTTTGTCTAAAGAGTTTCCAGATTAAGTTTTATTATGTACAATATATTTAAATTAGTGTCAAATACTTACGTAAGCCTTATCAAAATCTCTTGAATCTTGCCATACAGGAACTGGTTGCCACTTCAAGTCCTCTAATATGGGTTTAGAGGGTGGAAATAACCCAGCCATCATTGTCAGAGCTGTCATAATAGTTCGACTCGTATCAGTGGAACTGATATGCACTTTTTCGTCCGAAAAATCACCAAGAAACTTTCCATACCTTTCTTTTAGTTTTTTTCCAACATTATACATAACTTGTTTTCCAACCTGGAATTAAAAAATATACTATATGTTAAGTTAAGAAAAACTAACTTTCTTGATATTTTGTATCTTTATAGTGAGCATTTAAGAAGAGGATTATAGAATAGAAGAGTAACTTGGATGGACAGAAAAGTGTAAAGGAGGCTGAGTGAAATGACTAATGGAAACATAAATAAGGGATGATAATTTAACAATGTTAAATTAGAAAAGTAAGTAAAATTTGTTCAACCACTCTTAACCATACAAAATTAATTTTATGGACATATTATAATGTATTACTCATATAATTTAATTATTGAAGAACTAGTTTTCTTTATTTGTCATTTTGTTGCAATTAATTTTCTTGTTTACCTGGTTTTCAAAAATGCCTGGGCCATTTTTTTTTTTTTTCTAAGTTTTAAATTAAAATTTCACTGGAGTGGCTGTAATTAATTGTAAATATCAAAGGATTATATATCATATGTTTATTTTACTATTTGACTTTGAACAAACTTTCAATTACTTAGCTCAAATCATCATCCCTGAAATGTCAGAGTCAAATCATAACCTGCTTCTCTGAAATTTACTTTTTTTGTTTTCATCTAACATAGCTAGGAGTTCACACTAGTACTACCACTAAAGGATTGCTGTTCATATGAACAACATCACTCTTTAAACATTATAATTTCTTGAAATATAGTGACTCCATTTAGGAAATGTTTCTCAGTTAGATTAAATTTATCGGTTGGAACGAAGATCAGTTTTTTGTGTCAAAGTTTCAAACCTGGTAACTAAAACAAACACCAAGACTAACAGGAAATTCATTTTTGGAGAATAATGTTAAACAAATTCTTATATGACAGAAATAGTAAATATAGAATATTATTCTTGATTTATGTAAATACAGTTATAGTTATACCTGACAGAAAATCATTGTAAATAAAATGTAAGTCATTTAAATAAAACTTATTGAATTTCATAAATGAGTGTTTTCTATTTATATTGAAACTTATCTACAATATCTACTTAATTAAGGGATGAAAATAAATGTTAAATTATATCAGCTGTTCAACTCATGACCTTCTGTTATGCAAATAAAATGGAGTTCTGATAATTCAAAATAATTTAATCAAATCTTTTTGGATTTCTAAACTTTTTGAACTGAGTAGATTTTTTAAAAGGCTCCTTTAATTTAAAAAAATCACATCAATAATGTAATTTTTTGTATATCAATAATATAAAATTAAGAAGAATAATATATAATTTTAAACACAACAAAAGCCTACGATGATAAGAAACAGAAAATGCATCTTTAGAAAAAAATTCAGTTGATATGTTTACAGTTCTACTGTATTAATTTGTGGCAGTTTGTTGCATGGAAACTGTCAGCTAATGGAAGTCGTAAAACCTATTTGAGGTATTGTCATTCTCCATATATGATAATCGTAAAATCGTTAAAATGGTTGTAGAAAAATGTATAAAAACTTAAATGAGAGATGGAATTCAAATTCCGCAACAGTGAACAGTGCATAGCCTAAACTGACACAACAGCTGCTTTGATCTTACACAGTCCTACATAAAGCTGCAACCCCATCTGTCACCATCATTTTTGAGACGCTGATATAATTTAGGGACAAACAATCTTCTTTGAATCAAAGAAAATTCAGTGATTCTTTAAAACCTTTATCATATACAGTTATATTTAAAAGGCTATTTGTTATGCTGTATTTGAAATAGTATTTTCTTGTCAGTTTTAGAAATATAAAGAAGAGGTTTTTACATGAGAAACATATTTATTTCACCAAAATTTTACCAAAGTGTCACTGGAAGCAAGGTGCAGTAACGTCTCAGAATTCACTTGATTTGAAACTGAAATCAGCACAGACATTTTGGTAAAATAAAAATGTTTCTCATGTAAAAACCTCTTCTTTATATTTCTAAAACTGACAAGAAAATACTATTTCAAATACAGCATAACACTATGTTAATAATCATTTCTAACAATGAATTTGCAATACCCTGAACCAACTTACCTTAGTGAGTTGTCCTCGAGGGCCAGGAAAGTACTCATGGTATTTAGATTTGTTTGGATCATTTGGAAAAGGCTTATACAAAGGTGATCTGATCCCATGTCGGAAAAACTGAAATTTTAGTTAATTTGTTAAAATATTTGGTGAAATCATAGTTTTATAATTTTTGTATATCAGTTTGTCATAGCAAAACAAAATTCATTTTCAACAAAAATATAGCAATAATGGGTAAACTTAATCAAAAAATCAATATGTATAATACTTGTACAGTTATATTAACATTTAAGAGATACATATTGACTATACTTAAGTATCCTTTATTTTTATGAAATCTTGTATTTTATAATCATAACAATGCGGTAGTAAAATAATTGTCCCGGCTTCTGTTTTTTATCAGCAATTACATACATAATATGTTAACCATGTCTTGGCATACATCCATATTAAATTATCATTATTTGTGGACTAAATGTTTACACAGTGGAGCAATATCATGACAACGTTTGTCATTTACGATCCAAACATTTCAAGATGATCTTATCTTTAAACATTCCTGATATTTTAATCTTTGCATGTTTAAAAATTTTGTAAAACTAATTGTACAGTAAAAAAATTTCATTAATGATGCTTTTTAAATGATCTGTTATAAAAAACTTTTTAAAAGTTAATTAAACATAACTAGATTATTAAAACATGTTATAAGGCATAATTATATGAAATGTTTTTCAGTCGAGGTTTTTTTTAATCAAAAGACGTGCAGGCTTTTTAACCATAACAAAACTATTATTTCATCTAGATTATTTCAAGCTCCATCATGCAACAAAGGAAGTAAAAACAAATCTTCGTTTTCCATCAATAATTATTTTATACATTTAAAATTGATAGGTTACAATATTTTTTCATGTCATTCATTAATTTTACAAAAAGTACACAAGTCTTTTATCATAGGGTTTCTTTCATTTTTGAGGATTGTGTCATCACACGCATGATCCCTTCGCTCATCTACAGTCTAACGGCACAGCCCCACTGGCAAAAAACAGCTTAGCTCTTGTTTTATGTAGCCATGCGATTACTCTACTCCCTTTGCTTGCTAACCCTGCTCAGAGCCCCCCCCCTCCCCCAAAAGTGAGTCCTGCTTATGTTTCTGCTCCTAACTAATAAAAAAAACCAAATCATTAAAGTAGTTTAGTACCTAAACTCCAACTTTTCATACTTCTTAGCAAAAAAATATTGACTGTCATTATCAACCAAAACTTAATTGTCTACATACAATGATGGAAATGTTAGTTTGAGAACTACTAAATTATTTGTATAGTAACAATAAAATACATTACAGCATGTATGTACTGAAGTGAAGAAGGGTCTTCCTCAGCTGCAGTCAGACTGCCAATGCCACTAGCACACGATGTCAGGGTGACAAAAACTGCAACTAAATATTTAATTTGAGACAAATGTCACCAACTATATGTATTCATACCGAATAAGATACTTTATGTGTATTTACTACCAATTTACTATTACTCCACAAATATTTCAAGCCTCTTGACTGTTCTTTACAAACATTCTATACATATAAGACAATGCATTTAAGCCAGAAAGATATAGTTGAGAGAATAATTTTACTTAGAAATGTTTAGTTACTAAATGATGAACACTTTGGCTAGTTTTCATGTAAAGGCATTTCAATTGTTTAGTCCATTTTGCTTTTAGAGATTGCTGTTTGTTGAAATATTTTTGATCCTCAATATTTTTAAGACATATTTTGCAACTAATCTGAAAACCACAGAACTTTGGATGGGTTGAATTATTGTCGATTTGTGTTATTTCTGAAGTTTATTTCAGGAAATTGATTGAGTGAATTCAATTCACTCTGCCTTTCCCTTAACTTCAACTGTTTGGGGGTTACCCTTTGATATTTACTTTACTTTGATTTTAAAAAAATGTTCTGAGCTTACTTTTTTATTTCATTTTGATTCAAATCAGAAGTTTTTATTATCTAAAAACATCACTTGAGATTTATGATTTTCATAAAAAAAATCTTAATAATTAGTAATAATTTTATTGGTTACATAAAATTGCTGAACCTAAACATTGTGTTGTCTTATGTCAAAGTTATCCTTTTCTTGTTCTCTTGATTTAAAAGAATTACAAATAAACTGGTGGTTTATCTCCCGCAATAAAGTGTTAAATAAGTTTAAATTGTTTAGAATTTAGCATATGACTTTTGGCATTTTAGACTGTTTTTACTTTATTCTACATGCGTTAGCAGTATAAGATGGTCTAAAATCCATTTAAGGGCCCCCTGAACCCAAAAAAGTGGTTTTTTTTTTTTTTTTTAATTTGGCGTAGTCCGTATCTGTGTCTGTGCACTTTGCTGGAGACCAAACGAATGGACCAACTTTTATGAAATTTGGTATGTATGTGTATTTAGCCAATATTTCTAAAGTTTTTAATTTTTTTTCAATTTAATTTTTTAAATTTTTATGGGCAAAAAGCATACAAAAATGGAATTTTATCAGAAACACCTGTAACGATTTTGATTAGATTTTCAGGAAGGATGTGAATTACAATTTAAAACATTTTAGTAAAAACTGCATGTCCCTAACTTTAATAGTTTTTGAGTTATAACATTTGTTAACTAGCAAAACATCTAAAAATGCATTAATTTTAATGCTGTTGAATCTAAGAATTTCGCTTAGACAACTTTTGTAACCTGCGGCTTTTAATTCTGTAGATAGTGCTACAACTTAGGGGCTGTGTATTGACGGCAATAGATTCTGTTCTCAGTCCTCTTAATATAGACACAGTATCCACTCAACAGTTACCTTCAATTTAGAGTGTCCTTGTTGGCTAATGACCAACATTTTGTGATGTTGGCCACGATAATGAGCTGAGTATCAGCCTTGTCAGAGTAGCTAGGAAACCACATTAACTCGAAGTCCCTTTTCCTCATTCATGTACTTTTAATAAATGATGCTTTTTAATGAACAGTCACCTTCGTTAGTAAAAAAGACACTCCTTTCATCTACACTCATTCCCAATCCATATTCACCCATGTCTCAAAGAATAGCGTCTTAATGATGAATAATGTGTTGTACTATATTTTATATCCACTTTGTGCAACAACAAATATTTTAGAGTCTGTTTTATGATTACACTATGAACATTTGTATTTGATGAAAACACTTTTTGGGTAAGTAATCCTTTTTTAATTGTTCAAGTCATGTCTTAGTTAATTTTGTTGTGTCATTTCAGAGCAGTATTTTACCTTGCTGGTGCATTTGTGTCATATTACTAATGAAACTGTGTTGAAACAAAACTACAGGGATGTTTTAATACCATAGCAAGACATGTACAGTAGTGTTATTACTAGTTACAAACAATGAGACGTCCGCTCAGTGGTTGTCATCAACGTGGACACTACTAGAGAAGTCTGGAGTGTCCGTGTTAAATGGTAGTCAAAGTTCGGATGTTGTGTAGGGAAGACAACTGAGTGCCAAACATGTCAGTTCGCTGAAAATCAGACCAACACTACATGGTTCGGATTCCATGTTAAGTTGTAGGTCCCATAGTCGCCCTGGCTATTGGGCTATTAATAAATAGCCCTTTCTGAGCTATGTCGAACTCAGATAGTAACAATGACTACACTCGTTCATCTACACTCATTCACTCCTCATATTCGCCCATATCTCTATGATCGGCATCTTAGAGATGAATAATGAATAATAATAATGAGAGGCTGTACTTTTAGACTATACTGATTTAGAGACCTTTAATACCTTGTACTATTCCAGTTAAGGGGTGCCAGTTTGGAGGGTGTAATAGATTTATTATCAATATTGGGCAGAGGATTAAAACTTTACAAATTTACTTGAGAGCTAAAAATATTTGTTTAACACTCTTTCTGACTTAAATATTAGCATAGGTTGATATGTACATAATTATAAAGCACTGGCCAAGCAAAGACGAAAACCCGAAACCTCACTTCAAAGGGCTCATGCATTAAACATTACAGTTATCAAAGATTTTAAAAATAAGCAGTAACATTCAGTTGAATAATTTGGAAGTTGCTGTAATTAATTTAACTTCAATATACGTATTTAAACATTTTCTAAGTAGTTTGTAACTATATGTACATACAATTTTAAATGTAGTGAAATTAAATTTAATAATCTTTAATCCTCTGTCTAAATAATAATAAAAATACTAAACAATCTCCAAACTTTTCAGCACCCCCGTATACATTAGTATAATACATCATCCTACCGAAATTCAGTAGACAAATGTTGATTTATATTTGCAGTCCCAAATTGTTATCTTGAAGATAATATACTCACACATTCCAAAAATAACCATTTGAATCGTGTAACAATGCCTCATAAATGTCCGTCTGCTTAAGTTAAAAAGTTAAGGGAGAGATGTGGATCTTTTGGGATATGTATAAAAATAAAAACAGCATAACTTACAACAACAACAAAAAACAAACAAATAGTGTCTGCTAGGAAACAAAGCCCAAACAAAATATTATAAAAACAATACCTGTCAAACAGTTTCATTCATTTTTAGACGGATGATTGAGATAATGTCAAACATCAAACAGGACAAGTGTTGTAATGCTGCCAGTCATCCATCAAGCAGCAGCTGGTTTATTAATGTTAACAGAGTGTATTACCTCTTGAGTTATTAGTTATTAATAGTAAACTTATCTTAAGAGAGATTGTAATGATTTTACACGACAAATTTAATATTTAGCATAGGTCGTGCCTTATTAATTTTATCAAAACTATCAATCATAGAATTTAATTCAGTGACTAAGGGCTACCACTTACATATAATTCAGATTAAATAAAATTAATAAGGTAAAACAGTTTTCAGACTGTAAATATCTGAACACATAACATCATGAGATATTTCTAACCTAATGGTTTTACAGGCAGTGGGAGTAACATCTTTGCGCCATGAATTTGGAAGAGAGGGGAGAGGGAGCAGCAACTATCCTTTTATATCCCCCTTTTTTTAAAAGACAAGCACACTCTTTCTAAACCATATCAATCCCTGATTGCCGATTAATTCTTATTTCCAAATAAATAACTAAATGCCATGTATATTGTGCAATATAATTCAAACTGAAGAAAGTCGAATTTAGAAGCATTTAAATTCAATATATAAGAAGAAATACTTAATACATTGACATACTGAAATGTATTAATATAGAAATGTTCACCATATAAATTTGAAATTAGTATAGTAAAATAATCATATTTAAAATTGATGCCCTAACTAAGTAATGTTTTACTGTAAAATTGACTTTTAACTTCAAGATTTTAAAAATCTCTTCTTATTTTAAAATTATAATTTGGTAAAATAACCTACATTATTCCAATAATTAAAATTATTTTATTAATGAGGCCTTTAATTGCCAAAAAATGCCTCTAACTTATAATAATATTAATTCATATTATTTATATGTATTAATAAATAATAATATTAGCCTGGTGATGCTGTCTTTGGCAACAAAGGGACAATTAATAAAAAAATTAAAATTATTGGAATAGTGCAGTTTATTTCACCAAATTATCTCTTAATTTGTTTCTCAATATGTTCTTGTGTTCCACTCAGAGCATATGGCATTACTCAATTTGTTTGGTATTCCAACATGTCTTAACTCTTAGAGAAATAAGTTGCTTACTTGTTCCTGTTATTACGTTGAACCAAGAAAAATATTTCAGTACATTTTTATTTGTTTCTGACTATGTATGATTTGCTAGCAGTTTTAAACACTTCATATTTAATAGTTATGACATATTTAATAGCCAACAGTTATGACATATTTAATAGCCAACAGTTATGACATATGTAATAGCCTGGAAACCTTACAGTTCTTCAAAAGTGAGATGATAATAAATTAAATGATAGTTTATATGCTGCAAAGGTTTTCAAAACCAGTTTGATCTTAAATATATTTAATTGATTGAAATAGATTTGTAAGTTATGAAAGAACAAATCTGTGGCTTTAAAACTCATATGATTTAAATTACAAATAAACATTTATGGCAACCTGAATTGTGTAGTCTTAGGACTGCTTTGAAACTGATACACAATTTCTTATAACAAATTGTCTTGTAAATTAAGAAGTATCCATTACTTTTGACTCGTGGTTGTAGAATAGATGGGTAGACCCTAAGTAGAGGTGTTCATTACCAGTCACAAACATACTAGGAGCCTCTCCTCTAAACCCTAAAGCTCTGGTATAGTGTTCCTTACCGTATTCCTCCCCATACAGTTTACGTTATTTTGGAAACTTCTCAGATTATTCTCAGATATGAGACGCTGACTCAACTTTATATGTATTTTAAGGTAAATATGAACATATGAGTGTAGGAAATACTCAGTACGGATGACCTGTGTAGCCTCGCTATTAACTATGTTCGACTTATGCTCAGGAAGGATAATTTATTAACCCTCCAGTGCGCGTGTCGCAGAGTGAGAGTCTGCATTTCCGAAAAATCAATATTATATCAAAACTAATTATTTCTAATGGCTGTGGTTCCAAGTAACTTATCCTATATCCATAATAAATACATTAATTAGTTGAGAATGAAAATGTACACTATTTAATGGCGTCGATGAGAACATAAACATGGTCGCGCACTGCAAATGGCGATGCTAGACAATATATTAGCGGACTCTCAGTCCACACGCGTTACTCCCTACTCTAGAATGGCGAGGCCACTCCAATAGTTTTTAGTAGTGGACTCTCAGTCCGCGCACGTGAACTGGTGTTACCACACATGTACTGGAGGGTTAATAGCCCAATAGCCAGATCAATTAATGGAATTACGTCTTTAAGTGGAATCTGAACCACATAGCATTGTTCTGATTTCTATCTAATTAAGAAGCCTTTTTGATCAATCTAAGTTTTGAAACAGGCAAATTTCCATCTAGTTTGAAAATAACAATTGTAATCATACTTCACAAAAAAGATGCTACTTCAGATCGCAATAACTATCGCCCAATTTCATACTCTCAGTTCTTAAAAAAATTATTGAGAAAACTATGAAATTATGTCTTATCAGTTTATTTGACACTAATGATACATTATCTGATATTCAGTTTGGTTTTGTTCAAAACAAATCTACTGAAGATGCTTTACTTAATTTTTATTCAAATCTTCAATGATAGTTGATGTATATATGGAATTTCTATTAATACAACAAAGGAGATTGAATCAGTTAATCATAAGAATCTGCCAGACATATTATGGAAAATTGGTGTTACGGGAATAGGTTAGAGTTGGTTTCGTTGTTATTTGGTAGAGAGGTTACAATGTGTGCGATTCCTAAATTCAATAAATTCACCTGTAAATTGTGGTGTGACACAGGGGTCTGTTTAAGGTCCTATTTTAATTTTTAATAGTGTTGTACGCGAGATGAGGAAGTGGCGGTAGAAGCTGTGTCCTTGAACTGCCAATTGATTATGAATGCACTAGTAATTTACCGATGTTCATGAGCAAAATAAATTCAATATATTTGTTTTCAAAGAACGTAAAATTGTGGTTATTTACTATTGATGATATAGAAGCATTTCTCAAATAATTTGTCTTCTCTCTATCTCTCTCCCCTGGTCTTAGTAAGGGTTTATATTGTTTTGAACCTATTTTGTTCTCACTTTCATACCAATAAAATTTAGGCACTCATATATTTTGTATAAGTATTATGTCTTCTCCCACTATTACACTTCATTTATGTCCATATTTTTTTTATGGATATAGCGTCTGCCTGCCAATTTTGCTCGGAAACTTTGGAAGGTAACCTCCACACAGCACTAGCTAAAGAGGTACTTAACTAGAATCTACAGTTTCCGGTGACAACCGCATCAAGGTACTATCTACAATATTTACAAGATGACCAGACGTTTCGCCCATACTGTGATGTGGCATCCTCAGTATGGGCGAAACGTCTGGTCATCTTGTAAAAATTGTAGATAGTACCTTGACGCGGTTGTCACCGGAAACTGTAGATTCTAGTTATTACACCGGCCGCTTAAGCCTAAGTTCAAAGAGGTACTTATTCATAATACAATTTTAAATAACACCTAAAATAGTTTTTATCAGGAGTCTGTTTAAAATTTTTAAGTGTAAATAGGTTTAAATGTTTACATCTAAGTATAGATTTTTAAAACAAAATATGTGCTTCTACATATGGTACAAGTTTTATTTACAGTATGTCTTGCTTCATTTTTTAAATAAATTCTGTATTTTTTATTTTTAAAGGTGTTATTGTTGTTATTTATGTAATAAATGAATACAGATATATAAAATTGTTCCAAATTAATTATATTAAAATAAACAAGTTGAGTAAGTATATGCTATTTTTAAATGTTTGAAAATATTTGTATTATGGAAATAAACATTTCTCTTCTATTACAACATCCATACACTGAATGTTGCCAACATGGATCCAACACTGAATAGAAGCCAACATGGACACCCCAGATTTATCAAGTACTATCCACACTGATAGTAACCATTGAGCAGTTGCCAAGTCGTTATTAAGAAGATCGAGCATACATAGAGTCTATCCCCTACAATCTCCACTACACTTTTTCTCCAAGTAGCTGAGTTAAAGAACAAAAGAAGTTATTCTTTTTTTGGAATAGCAACACCACGGACACTGAGAAAAATCAACATAAATGTAAATAAAACTTAAGAATAAACTATGCTTTGTTTAGTTTTAGTTAATTTTTAATTAATTAATTAATTAATTTAACTATAATTACAAATATATTATTCTTTATCGATGGCTAAGATTGTTTACCCACAATCAACAGTTACTTGCATGTTGTTTTATAAAATATAAGAATAAGAATAATTTTTATTTCTTTTAGATATACATATATACATTTACAACATTGCTTGTGTAATAATAACAACAACAACAAAAATAAAGAAAATAGCACAAAAACAAAACAAAGCAAACTAATATCTTAAAATTTAAGAAAATGCATTTCTGTAAAAACAAAAACACTCAAGATAACATTGCCCTAATTAAAATATTTCAATAAAAAAAATCTTATATATAATTAATATATAATGGTATCTTAGTACATAAATAATTACAACCTTAACAATAGATTAATTATTACATTATGAATATTATAAATAATTAAAACATATGTTTAAACTTACCTAACCAAATAGGGACAGGCATTTTAGAGAAGTGTGAGAGTGGCCAAAGGTTTACAGCACTTAATGTCTGTGCCAGATAGGTAGCTGATGATAGCACTGACCTTGAACAACCTATGAATATGTTAAAATGATATAATTAGTAAGTTTTTGCTAACTTAGGGCATCTTTTTTGTAAAACTTCGTGGAAATTGATACCATAAAACACAATACCACAAAATATAAAAATAAGACAAAAATATATGGACCATAAAAATATGCAACGAATATTCAAGGTCAATAGTCTCAGGGTTCAGGAATATATTGTTGTCTGCCTGTTTTTTATGGCATACTAATCACTAATTATCTGTACAAATCTCACAAATCACAAACATCTATATTGATTTACATGATTTACATTTACGTGTTATTGTTAAAGAGAAAAGTAATTTTTTGCTTATTCTTGATGGTTTCCTAATCATTAATAGTTCACTATCCTGAATGTACATGTATTATTAATAAATAGCAATAATAATAAGTCTGTGTCTATATATTTCAAAAGGCAAAACGGTTGCGTCAAAATTCCAAGCGCTACACTCAAACCTAAAGCCTTCGGAAATGGCTCATTTTAAAGCTCTGATATTGTAGATGGTGGAAAAAATAAACGTTAGCCCTCAAAGTTCCCATGTTAATCTTATGAGAAGAAGGTTTCTAACTTTAATGAATTTTATACTGTGGTAATATGCATTAAATATTCTAGCAGTTAATGAGACAAATGAAATATTCCAGCTGTTAATGTTTTATACCCTAATTAACAAGGTACAAGGCCAAATCTTTATAAGAAGCTGATATTCACCCGAACAAACCAATGCTTACACATGGGCAACTTTATGTTGCATTTAGCAGTGTAAAATCCACAAACAGAATTAAATTGTTTATTGAAAATACAGTCCACCAAAACAACGAAAGAGACAATTTTTACACAAAAATATAGTATATCGAGAAGTTTTAGCACAACAATAGGCCTATTACTTTATTAACTTTTATATATGATGATGAGTTTTTCAAAACTGTTAGTAACTCAATATTATACATTAAATATTTAACATAAATATTTGTATTTTATTTTTTAGGGGCTTTTGCCCCTACAAGCCACAAGTTATTTATTAATTATAATATTAATAGCATTTTCCTTAAAATAAAATTTCATATGGTTTTTAGTGAGAAGAGATGCCCAATTAAAAACACAGTTCCCTTCGTCTGCTTAGATAAACCTGTTTCTGTTTTGAAGGCTCGTTGGACCATAAGCTTAGTGTGACTTCTAAACCACAGAAGTGGCACAGGGGTAAAAACTCGTGTGATCATACTGGAAATTGAATCCAGACCATCTGCCTTGCAAGCCACCACCCCCTTAACCCCTTTCCTGTCTTTTTCTAATTCATGGCAATTTGTAGCCTCCCTCTCTCTCTAGGCAACAAGCTAAACCTTGCCTTATTCATTGCCTTTAGCCATACCGTCTTAGCTATGGCTGCTCACATTTTTCATTATTTATTACTAATTACAGTAAAACGTTCCTTTGAAATTCACATCTTTGTTTCTGACTAACACACAATTTAAACATTCTCACCTCCTAATCATCCAAATATTTCTTCTTTAACCAAGAAAATTAATTTTGGTTAAAGTAGAAGTTTCTTGCCAAAAGTAGTTTTATATTTTGCTATTACTTTTCCAGTGGGTTGATCTTTAACTTTCATCATTTTTGGAAGTTGGAATTTGTCTAAAATTTCTCAGTAGATTCATGAAAAAAGTAATTCATAATGGTATCCTAGTTATCCGCAAAAGTAAATACTAATTGAAAAATCAAAGTAATAACACTAATCAATGACTAAATAAACCAGAGAATACAATCTTAACTGGTCAGTGCAAAACACTACAATATAGACTTGTCAGTGTAAGCCACTACGACCTAGACTGGTCAGTGCAAGCCACTACAATCCAATCTAGACTTGTTAGTGCAAGCCAGTACAATCTTGACTGGTCAGTGCAAGCCACTACGATCTACTCTGGTCTGTGCAAGCCACTAATATCTGGACAGGTCAGTACAAGCCACTATATATGTACTGGTAAGTGTAAGCCATTAAAGTGATAAAGGTATTGCAATTTCAAATATTTCCCAAAAAAGTGATAAGCAAGAAAGTTGTTACTTGTTCATTTACTCGCCAACCAAAGTATTTCCTTATGAACAAAAACCGAGAGATTATGCATGCCATGCAAAGAAAATGCTTTTACTTCTCCACAGAGCATTTGCTTTTATTTCTACCTTTTTTTATCAGTAAATCCTCTTTCTTATGCGTAAGGCTCAATCACTTGAAACTGAGTCTACAACTGACCAGATACATTGGATTTCCAGCATTCGCTTTTCCTTGTGAGTAAAGGATAAACTTTATGCATATCCTTTTCCTATTGTACCGAGTAAAAGATCACATTCAATGTTCACTTACTCACTTCAAGGCTTTTGCTCAAAGTAAAAGGATTTGCTTCAGTTTTTGTTCATGCCATGTGAAGGATTTTTTTTGGAATTTGGTGAGTAAAAGGTTTTACTTCTGATTATGCATATAGCCCACTACGTCTGACATGATACCACTTTCACTTAAACTGAGTCTACAACTGACTAGATGCACTGGATCTCCATCATTTGCTTTTCCTCGTATGTAAAAGGTAAACTTTATGCATTTCCTTTTATTATACCGTGTAAAAGATCACAGTCAATGTTCATTTACTCATTTCAAGGTTTTTACTCAAAGTAAAAGTATTTGCTTCGATTTTTATTCATGTCATATGAAGGAATTGCTTCGAATTTGACGAGTAAAAAGTTTTACTTCCGATTATTTTTTTCTGGCATTATCATGATTTGATAAGCCTAGTTAGTCATTGCTTCCTCTACCAAGCCTGTGATTGGCTGCAGGCCCCTTTGTTTCTGTGTGGGCATAGCCACACAAATAGATAGGGGCTGTTGTCCTCAATCTTCTTCCCTGCTTTATTTGATTTTGTGCATTTAGCCTTGCACTTGAATATTCTTTTGTCCAAGTGCGCAGTGAGTGAGTTTCAAGAATATGCAGTTGTTTGCAGTTCACACAGCGGTGTTGTCTTTGAAGAAGTTCTTTTCAGTTGCCTTCTAGAAACAACAATTGAAGATATAATTTATGTCTTCGAACTTGCTTCTTATAGAGCAAGTTCAACGAACTTTTGATAAAAGATTAAACAAGTGAAATTCAGTACTGCACCCAAGCAAGAGAGATTGTATTTTATACTGCTAAATAGTAAAGCCTTCCAGAAAATAAAATAAAAATCAGTAAATATTAAGTGTTTTAATTACAAAAAAGTTTTTCATCAATTTTATATTTCTATTATTTGATTCAATAAAGTTTATTTTAAATTAAAAGAAACATTTTCTTTTACTTATTATTAAAGAGGAAGGTTTCCTTTTATTATAAGTACAGTTCAAATACAAACTTACATTTAACCTTCCGATGGTTTAATGTCGAACGATCGACCTTTACAACGTATCTGCCATGGTTTAGAGTCGAAAAATCGACCTTCACTATTTCGTTTCTTATGGGTGTTCATCCTTCACTAAACATCCTATATCATATGTCATTTGAAACAGCTGGTTCTACTGTTTAGTCTGGTGAAAGTCTTATTTGGATGGCGTTGGCCTAGACTAAAAAAAATTCAATTCCATAATTGACAGTTCCAACTGTCAGCGCGCCATTGTTGTTTACTACTGTGTCGCATCTTCGTTGTTTTGGTCGTAATAATGTTTCGTTTTTAGTGGTTTTTACGTGAAAATGTCTGAATACATTCGAGTGAGATTGATAGGGAGTTGTTCAATGATTCTGGAGACTCCAAATTACAACACTTCTGGAGACCATCTAGGGGTAACAGGAAAAGAAGAGCTCCTATCAGCGGGAGTGAGTCAGATTGAGCGGTTTTTTCACCATTGCGCCTGTATATAGTTTTTTGTACATAACTTATTTATTTTAGCAATGAAGTCCTTACAATTTTATATTTTCTTATTCAGTTATAAATTCTGCACAAAAAGGCTATCTTAGAATTTTTGTATTGTACATAGTAAAAAGTTTGTGTGTGTGTAAAGTGTGAAAAACATTGTGGATTTTCTTATTCTTCCTCTTCTCTCCGTTAAAGAAAATCCCAAACTACTTTTTAAGTCATTTTGAAATACATATAACAATACTCCATAGTTTTATGAACAAAATGATGTATAATAAACCCTATTTAGATAAAAAATCTATTTTTTACAGATTTTTGAAAATAAGGCTGCAAATTGGCAAAAATGGGCTGAACCACCAGAGGTAAAATAGTGAACCATCGGAGGGTTAATTGAGTGTTTGTATAGGAGTATATGTGTAAGTTAAAGAAAAAAAAAAGAAAATTGTAGCGGTTTTCCATTGGAATTTTATTGGAAGCCACGTTAAATGACCAAGTGTTTTAGTTTGAATTTGCTAATAGTTAACAAATACTCGCTGATAGCAATGTAAAAAAAGAATGAGTCTTCCTAAGTCTTTACTTTAACCCAAGATGCTTGATAACTTGTACATGGAACCAGGAAAGAGTAAAAAGTAAAAATGTTACCAACAACCATCCAGCAAACAAAGGTTTAAACCATACGCAACAAAATAAAAACTGTATTATCACACTTTGTTGCTTCGTGCACAGAGTTCGTTACATATACACTTGCCAGCATCAGTTAAGTAAGGCTGTTTCCAAATGGCATATTTACGACAACAAATATGAAGAATCAATGCTTGATTGTACTGTTTAATAAAAAACAACAGTTGTCAATGTTTACTAGATATTTATTGAGTGTAATGTACAATGTTTGGTGGCTGTGATATTGATACTGCCAATGACACTATTATTATAATAACAAATTCATTACATCAACAACATCATTGTATTATTAATTGAAAATATATTAGTAAAAATATACCTGTGTATGATATTGCAAATACTGTCAACAATGTCTATAATTACACAAATACTATATATATTACTTTAAAGCACACTTCGATATAATATTGTTTTTTGTAAAATTCATTACAGTATTCAAAAAAGATAATGATTTCAAAATTAAAACAGAATCAGGATAAATTTTACTAATACACTGGTAGTATTTTAAGCTTTATATAACACATTGAAGATATTGTTTTTTTTTTTAGTAATATTTAAGGGTTTAAACTGTTAAAATATAATCATTATTTTGCTTGGTTACAGAATAAAGAGGAAACTGATAAAATGATATGTGAGGCAGAAAGTGAAAAGGAACCTTTTGTCGGCAAAGTAAAATGTTGAGTATTGATGAAACTACCGATTTTGGTCAAAATTTTCGATATTCGGTTTTTTATTGATTATCAAACTCTGGTTTGTATAGAACAGGCCTGTATCAGTTATAAAGTCAAATCGAAGCATTAACACATTGAATTAAATTTATTTAGATGTCAGCGTTTGGCCTGAGTACCTCTTGTTGTTTTGGCAAAATAACATAGGCCCGACAAGAGGTCCCTTTTCAAAAACACATTAGAAAAGAAACATTACTCTAAAAACTAGCCTCCCCTGAGTTCTAGCGTCGGTTTAGAAATGTGGCAAATGGTGCCTAAATGCAGGACAGTTTCTTGTGTGTTTAAAACCATTGCTACAACAGTTACCTTTCCTAAAGCAGTATTAGTAGCATTTCAAACAGCTGTTTCACTACCAATCAGCTGTGACTGCATCACTTTTAGAATTGTACTCAGTCGATCGACTTGCAGTTTTATTTGGTATTAATAAGATTCCATTTAAAATAATTTAGACTAGATAAAAGTAATAAAACCATCTTTAAAAGCAACTAATGTACTGTCTGGGAAAAGGGACCTTTTGTCGTTATGGAAAATAACATGGGTCCCTTATCAAAATGCATTACATTACTTCATAAAAACAAGATTTTAATGAATTCTGCCATAGTTTTAAACAACTACGACTGTTATTCTGAAAAAGGAAGTGTTTATCTCTGTTTTGATGTTTGATATATTTCTTAAATATGAACAATTTGGGTTCTATATGAGTTTAAAGTTTTAAAACGAGTTTTCCTCAAAATGCCACTTACATTTTGTGAAAATTTAAACGTTTATTACTTAAAGGATAAAAATTGTAGGGACATGAAATTTACAACAATTTGTTCATAATTTTATGCTTAATTTAAA